>JAOTAV010060181.1:0-14880 GCA_026546445.1 Cyclargus thomasi
TTTTTTTGTCGATATGTGTTCTATTACTGTTCCTTAGCACCCCCACATTGATTATTTTGTAAAAATATTAAATGTACGGACACTCCATTTTTTTATTATAGGTATAGATAGAGTCAGCATTAAATATATTTTCACCATAAAAGGAATCAATCATTAACTGTTACTTACAATTTACTAGTTAATCAGCATTCTTGTCAATATCAATCATAGATTTATTGTAAATCCTGTTCAAATAGTTTATAGATGACAATGATCATGAACATGAGGTACACAGAAAACTTTTTGTTCGTCATGCGACTAACCAAATTTAAGCCAATTATTTCAGTACGGGCAATAACCAGATGAGAAAAACGCCGGCTAACCTTGAGTTAAAACGTCAGTTAAACTAACCGAGACTCGTGCGGTTTATCTCTGTAAAAACATTTGGCGAACTTTGTACATTCATTCTTTCTTATCGTGTATGACTGCACATATTTGCTAGCTACTTTATCGCAAATGTTAATAAAAAAGTAAAAACACAATTTAAGAGAATGCACCTCTGTAAGAAGTCACTAAGTGACATTTTAAAACACATGATCTTTTTTGTTCTATAAATTGAGGTTACAGGGCTGATAAAATGATTTGAAAAAAATACGGCCTTTATGTTTAACCAGATGATGCAGTAAGTTACAAAGGAGAATTAAGGAGTCATTTCTCTTACGTTATAAAAAGTTATATCCTCTTTATCTACCAACGTCTGCAGGGCGAAAAACAATGTTTTTATAAATAAGGTTTTATTAAAGTACTTGTTACAACTGAGAGTTTTCGAAAATTGTACCAAAGTATAATGCATAAGTGCAAACCTTACAAGTAATCGTCCAGTTTTTATCGTGAATCTCTCAAGAAATCGCATATTTTAAAACAACCTTTAAAGTGTAACGACCCTTTAAGTCTTGTCCTAATTTTAGTTTTTTTTTTATTACAAATTGTGTACCAGAATTAGACCTAAGGCCTTTCTACCTGTTGGTAGATGTAATAATTATAAAGGTCAGGAAAATTACCATTCTATACATAAAGAACAAGTTTTAAAAACATATTTTTCGTTGAGGTCTGAGGTTAATTTTACAATGTATAGGATAGTACACATTTAACTATTCTCGATAATTAAACTTGAGAAAAAAAACATTAATTGTAAACTATTTAACATATGTGCAGTATGAACTATGAGTGTTATGTTATTATAATTGGAAATAAATAACTTTAGACCCTTGGTATATACACGTGCTTTAAAACCAGCAAAAAACGCAGCTTTATGAAAGCTCGACAGATTTCTAAAATACTGTGCATCTAAAACATTGGCTGTTACAAAGTATTCCGAGACCGAGACAGATATATAGATTTTATTGCTCACATTATATTAAATACAATCATAATATTAAATGAAAACTTAAAATTAAATACAAATGTGGGCAAGGGCGGCCTTATCGCTATAAGCAATCTCTACCAGGCAACGCCGCAAGAAAGAAAAAAAGAGATTTTTTTCTATAAAATTTTACGGTTCTGGATTTTATATTATGTGGATACTGGGTTCGTTTAGTTTATCTTTACCTTATTTATTATTAATTTATTTTTAAACGCATATAGACGTATAAACAAATTATTATGCTAAGGCCCCAAGTCTAAAGCTCTTATAATTTTTCCGAAAAGTGCACCACAAACTTTTACTGGGAGTGGGTTATTACTTTTGTTACACCCTGTACAGGGCTTGCTTCGCACGCCCAATTATTTATCGTGTAAAACTTGTTTAAATGTTTTTAACGCTTCTTCTTAGTAGATTATTAGTTTCGTGATTAGGTTATAAAGTTTTTATGATTATTACAATAATATTTTATGGTAAATAATGCACACGACGGCCTTGGCAATCGAGTTTGACTTTCGGAGAGTGATCGAATCGAAATATAATATTATGACATAAATATTAATGATCTAGGACTATAAATCTAGTTAAAAAATATATTAACCTCAACTGAGCACAATGAAATTTCTGTTTCGGGTGCTGCTAAAGGAGCCGTCCACTGCACCGGAATTAATTATATTAAAATATATATCAAAACGTCAAAAACTCAAAAAATCACAGAGTTGTATGAAACAATAACCCTCCTCCATAAAATATTTAAACAGTGTTTAACTAAACAAGATTCGCTGCCCTTTTATGTCGTGTGAGGTTTTGAATATTCCAGAAAGGGACTGCGAATGTTGATTAATTTACTTTAACAACTTTTAAATATTTTTATGAATAAGGGGGTTAAGTATAAAAAGGTTTTTTAAAGAAGTTTATGTAGGTAAACTTAACGTACATCGCAAATACGCCAAAACTTAAAACGTCAGAATTTGAATGAATCGTTCACTTCGGATGAAAACGTCCCCGTCGGGAAAAATACCTATCGATCTCTAGTGCAGAACTGATGCAATGCACGAAGGTTCCAGAGAAATCAATAAAAAGCAACAAATCCGTCCGTTCCGTACGCTCCGATTCCGGCGCAGTGCACGCGCACCTTAAGGGTGAATGCTAGACAACATATTGTTATTAGAAATGGAACAAAACGAATCATCTGTTGTAGGAAATTGCAATTAAAGTTGTCAACCTTTAATGAAAATTTCCCGCAACGGTTTTTATTAGGTTACGTCTTTTTGTGATTATAGAGTAAGTAACACACCCTTCGTGACTTTTTGTGACAACCTGTATTTAAGTAATCTAATCACCAATTTTATGTATTATATGGAGATGTATAAATAAAATATAAAGAGATTATCTAAATTAATTGTAACATGAGCGATGGAAGAATTTAATGGGCCTCCCCGAGAACCGGTTGGTCATAATTTATGATATAATCATTCAGGCCATGTCGATACGCCGCTTGGTCCAGTTCTAATAACTCCAGTTTTTCTAGCATTATACTTGATCAACGATTAATTAATAACTAATCGCTGTCGGAAAAAAATATTGAGTACTCGTAAACATCATGTCAAAAATTCATTATATCGACGAGACTTATGACTTTTGGACTCTATTTCAGCTATTAGTGTCTAAAACAAAATTATTATGCTTTTTGTATATGTTGGGTGAAAGTTTTAATAAGTGTCGCCATTAGGGTGGCAATCTGAAAGGCTTATCGGGCTTTGGCCCACCGAATATGTGGTGCATTTGTGTCACCAGAATCGACAGCGGTCCCTGAGATCATAACAAATGGTTTTCGTTATTCAACCACCTTTGATGGGGGCCCGAGGGGCGTACTAAAGCACCTTTAGAACCGCAATAAAATTAATCAGAAGAATATAGGAGTAGGATATAGAAATTGGGCTGCTAAAAATACAAATACAAATTATTTATTGACCAAAAGAAATGTTCTAGATCATATACAAATCAACAGTCCCCCAAACTCTGTATTTCATATACTGTATTTCATAAACTCCCTTAAAGGCACCGTCTGCCTTTGAGGGAGTTTATGAAATACTGTTTAGGACCGGACAGGGTCTGGAATAAAAGACCGACCTTTCGGATGGCTCGTGATTCGAAATGATCTCGATTCTAGATCTCTACAGGAGAAAATTCTGTCCCGCTAAAAGGCTTCTTATAAGTTTTTCCATTTATATCGCCGTAGCGCTATCATGTCAAGTTGCATTATCTGACATCTTTTACGATGTGTCGATTTTATGATCAGATCCCAGTGTTTGCCCGGGCGTCGAAGTACCATATTTATCTAGTACCTATTACTGAAAGTTATTGTCCGTGACTGTACTCAATTTAACGCGTAGATCAACAAACTCTACAATTTTCGTGTAGTTCGTAATACCTTCTTACTCATACATACTTCAGATACCGGGGATCATATTACGAGAAGAATTCTCGTTAATTAAGTTATTTGTGATACTGAAAATAGCATACCCCGTTGTTCTGCATGTGTTGTGTGGTGACGAACTACAAGTACTCTTTTTGTTATTAATTAAAAATATTATATTTATAAAAACTATCAGTTTTAACTTCAGATAACAAGATATAGAGAATTTTCAAATCAGGTTTTTGTTTTAATGAGGATTCTTTTGAATATGATTTTTTTTCTATGAAAACTAAACTAAATCTACTCTATCGTGTATAGAAAAATTAATTTATGGGCAGATTGCGGACCTACATAATTTAGTCTGGTTTCAGCTTTATTACTATTCATTGAGTACTATTTTGATCTAACGGCTACGTTTGACGTAACGTGACCAAATTACTATGTTCATCGTCATAATAATATTATGATTTATCTATAACTTATTTATATACATAGATATCATGATTATTACTGTTGTATAATAACAATAATATAATATCTATGTACGCTTCACACCACGTCAGTCTGGTCCCGGGGTAAGTACCTAAAGGACTTGTGTTGCAGGTACCAGACAACGGTAATATATTTAATACTTTTATACTAAACAAATATTTATGATTTTTTTTATATTAACCCTTAAGCTACTAACTCGCTTACCAATTTAGCCACAGAGGTCGTTAATTGAATAGGTATAGTATAATATAATGTTATGTTTAGTGCTGGTTATATTAAAAGTTAAAATATTATCTTTATACTTAAATGATGATATTTTAAATTAACACCTTTTAATTAAGCAAAATTTTACTTAGAATCACGCGGAATGAGGATCCATTGTTTTTCTCAACCGGTTTTAACCTAGTGGGCGTATCTGGTATAGACCGGATTTATTTTGTTAACTGGTTTAAACCGGATCATAACTAATAACTTGTTTACAAAATTGTTACTATCATAACTCAATGAAATAAAACGCAAGTGTATATATACATAGTATAATAAACATATATACATAGTATAATAAAATACATAGTATGTATACATAGTATAATGAATGTACATTTATCAATGTATTCTAGTATGATTAATAATATAATCATAGATATTTAATTTTGGGTTCAAAGCCCGCCGAAGGAACAAAAGGTTTTCAAAGTTCCTGAATCGTGGATGTGTATTAAATATGTTTCCGTAGTCTGGTACTCGTAACACAAGTCCGTCAGGTACTTACCACGGGACCAGACTGACGTGGTGTGAAGCGTCCATAGATATTTTTATCATTATGATTATTTAACAGTCATCACCTTTTGCGATACAAAATTTTGAACAACCGTATACCGAAACTCCAATGTAAAGCAAGCAAGCATATTTAATTTTTTTTAATTCCACTCCTGAGTTCTGAATGGTGGTTAAATATAAAAAACGCGGGAAAAGCTACAGAAACGCTTGTAGTTGAGTATGATCTGAGTCGTTTCCTCTACAAGCATAACGGGAGTTTTAATAAGTCTAAAAGCTGAATTTTCACATCCATAATAGCATTTTAACCCCGTTTTGCAAATGAACGAGATAATTAAGCAATTAATTAATTGAATACAATTAAAACTAAACTTCTATTGTTAATCATTATAAATAATAATAATTTGCGCGTAGTAATTAGAAGTCGTGGAAAATTTCGACCTGTCAGTGAGAAACATTCTTGACGATCGTACGGATGATGAAATTGGTCTTTCTTTGTTCGTAACATTTAGTTAAAGTGGATCGTGGGTCAGTTCACATAGAAAGGAGAAATAATTAAACCTTTTTTTTTTAAATCTAGCGCGATATTTTATACCCCGGATACAAGCGGCCAGTTTTCTTTTGAAGTGACTTGGCTTGCTGACAACGAGCTTACATAGGCTTATATAGGGCTGGCTTAAAAATGAAGAAAGTTTATTGTACACGAACCCAGAAATACTGACATCGACACTGTCTTTATTTCACGGATTCACAGTACACAAACAGGTTACACAAACATATGCTCAAAATGCTAGACAGCTACCCAAAAAAATAATACATAACATTATTAAGATTAGGTTGTTACTAGAAAATAAAATTAAAACAAGGAAAGCCATTGTACACTACAAAATATTAGGTGGGTGAATCAACTTTTTCTTGTCCTAGACAAATCTTTGAATAGAAAGTCAATCAGCGGATTTTTCATCGATAAAATAAATTTATTCGATAGCTAATGAAATATCTTTACCGATAATTTACTAAATAAATACTAAATCAAAACATTTGTATATATAAAGTCGGTGGTCCAGGGGACAAAACCATATTTTCATACAAATTCTGGGACATATTTTTGTCCCTGGGCAACTGCTTGTCAACATACAAGAGCTGTATATTTTTCTGAAATTCTTAGTTATAATATTGGTCTATGTATTAAGATAATGTGTATATGATTAGATTTAAATTAGTAATTAGTAATTATTGCGGTTTAAGCTCGTAAAGACAGAAATTGCGGTACATAAAAAATCCATTCACCCAGGTACTTTATTGTATTTAACTAAACTTTATATTATAAATTAAACGGATGGTAGATACTCAAGTGGCCACCTCGCAGAAGCATTAGCGATAATCATAGACGAATAAAAGGGGAGAGGGGATTTGGACCGTGCCAAAAAAGTGATAATTTTTCACCGACATCCAAAAACGAGGAGGTTATATGTTCGGTTGTGGATTATTTTATGTATGTTCATATTGTGTCTGTATGTCTATCTCTATTATATAGCGTTCACGGTGAAGGTTGCAGCGCTGATGTCTTGTTTACACGTATTAAGTAGAAAAGTTGTTAACTTAATTTTAAGTCATTTTACTTGCAACTTGCTACTAAATTTTGTATTTACATGCAATTTTTAACTTAAAATTTTGTTACCTACTTATCTACTTAATACGTGTAAGCCAGACATAAAAGCGAAAAATTTTGTGACTTGCAAACCTTTCCAGCAACATGAGCTTGGACCCTTACAAATAACTTTTTTTTTGTGTTTTCATACACTCAGTGAGCTCTATATTAGGGAAAACAAACCCTATACTCAATACTAAATAATGTACAGATAATTCGACATTAAATATTTAAATCCATAGTCTAGAGGAACTATAAAAAATATAATCTATTCTCAAAGGTCCCATTACCAGACCATTAAAACTTGATTAAAAAAAATTACAGACTTCAAGCATGAACAAAAGAGTATTTCGTGTATGATAATCGTGTCATGTCAAAATATTTAAGTATTTGTAGTGTAGTGTGCGTAACGGTTATTTAAAATATGCCAAATCAAAGCATATTCTAAAATATTATATATTGGTATTCCACGCTCTTCCTCCGTATCGATTACAACTAGTAGTAATTTCCTGCTTTTAAATCTACGCGTCTTTCTTAAAAAGGGGTACAAAGTTTACCTTTACAAAGTATTCATTCTATAGGACTAGACGATTCAAGTATAATACCTCACCTTTAAAAATGTTCGTCTGTAATTCCGTATATGTAATTAGTTCTTATAAACATATTCTGTAACCGGCGTATGATCATTTGCAATTCTAATACATTTCGTAACGTTTGCAAAAACTTGCGCATGGTTATAATTGGTTAAAATTTTTATGGTTCCGTACCCAAATGGTAAAAACGGGATCCTATTACTAAGACTTTGATGTCTGTCCGTCCGTCTGTCCTCAGGCTATATCGGTACAAAAAAACGGTAATAGCTAGAGCGTTGAATTTTTTATAGAGTATTTCTATTGCCACTATAAAAAATACTAAAAACAAAACAAATTAAATATTTAAGATGGGCTATCATACACCAAACTTGTTTTTTGGCGCTAGTTTCTTTATTTTTAATGCTAGATGGCGTTCCATACCTCTACATCGCGCTATCGCTTGTAAGACGTGGTAGACTGTTATGACTCTTCAACTTTCAGAACCAATTTTTCAAATTTCAGCTTGCTTCTGGTACGGAACCTTTCTAGCGCGTGTCCAAATCGCACCTGGCCAATTCGTAATAAATCATGAAAATTACATGTCATCCCTTGACCTTATGTGACCGTTTTTAATTCCACCCACGGCTGCAAATTGTCTAAAACACAAAATTTTAGCGACAAGTAGTCGTGCACATGCGAAGAATTTTCGCAACACACATTCGGAACGAAGACCTCATGAAAGAATTTTGTTTATCATCAAATCGAGTTTTGTGTGTGAAATCGGTAATTAGTTTAGTCTCGTTTTACGAAGTAACAGCTGTATGTTATATGTACTTTAAGTGGGAACTCATGTTTAACATCAAACACAGTTTAACTGCAGTTTTTAGACGAAAAAACTGTGTTTTATTACTGTTTGATAACTGTTTATGTCTCTGTACTGAAACATCTCATATGTTGAGAGGTTCGTTACTTTAATAATTATGCTTTTGTTATGATTATGCTACAATCTAAGGAAGAAATGGAAAATACGTGAGGACTGAGAGGTAATGAGAGTTTGCTGTATCTTTGAGATTTCCGCTATAAAAAGCATTTTTTTTATAGAAAAATGACCGTGCATCTCTTCTTATCACTGGGCGACGGGAGTTGTTTTCCATCTGGTAACTCTTACTCGTTTTTCTTAGTTTTATTAAAAAAAAGACGCAAAAGTAGCGTTAAATTTTTCCACAATGTAGTACAAAGTAATATTGCTTGCGTGTGTTGCATGTTTATCGTCAGAGATACAATAGCGGTCACGGGTTCGAATACAGTGAGTAAACAAATTGGAGGAACATCTGTTTTCGAGTCACGTTCGATCGTATCTCGTTCGTATTTCAAATTCGTATAAAACTCTACATTCCTTCACGACCATTATACGATGTTACAAGAGAACATCCGATAACATTATAACCCACAAAACTGATAAGCTGTACCTTTTGTATGGGCGGCGGCTCGGAGACATCGGAGTCCCATTCCGAGCTGAGGTCGTCGCTGGACGCCTCCGTGAAGTCCTCAGTCCAGGGCACCTCCGCCAGGGAATACTGCATCTGGTCGTATCCCGGAGACAGGGTAGAAGGGCCATATCCGGGCGGCAGAGGGCTAGACGCCCTGCAGTCCTCGCAGTTACAGGGCTTGGGGCCGAATCTCTCAGGGGTTGGGGCTCTCTCCTTCGAGTGCCGTCTCGAGTCCCGCTTCCTCGCGCTCCGTGGAGACAGTCTGTTGTTGCACTGCGGCGGAATGTAGTATCTCGTTGGCTCCGACAGTCTCCTCCCGCTCTCGGGCGCCTCGATCTTGACGGGCGGCATCAGGGACATCTTCTTCGTCCGCGGCTGCTGCCTCTCCGTCTCCTGGTCGTCCGAGTCCATGGTGTAGCGTATGATGGGCACTGTGAACGGGTAGGGGTCTGGACACTCCGGCATATTGCACAACACTACATAGTGGAGCTGCGGGGAGCGACGCATGCGTCGTGCGCGCGCGCACCTCGAGAACTGACGGCGCGGTACAATCGCCGACGAAATTGTGGTTTAATTGTTGATTCGGGCGCCGTTCTATTAGCTGTAATTAATACAATACCGACCGGTTTCTCAACGCCATGGCCCGCAAGCGCCGGGCAGGCCTATTAAGGAATATTTTGACTAAAAATATAGTAATATGTTTGCCTACACAATAAAATACGGCATAGTCACTAGAGCATCTAAAGATGTAAATTGGTTGAAATTGGAAGAGAGTCAGTCGACGGACCTACGTCATTTGGACGAAATATGTCAATTCCATATAAGTCGTGTTCTATCGATTGAGTTTCACTTAAACGACCAAATTACTAAGATCCACGATCTGTATCTGTTTCAACTTCTTGCAAAAAAAGTGTGATGTTTATGGACCTAATGAGGCATCTGTGAAAAAGTGCAAAGGTTAAGAGCCGTTTGTCCACCAACACCGTCAACCGAGAACGAGATTATTTCGGCCGGATAAAATGCAACTTTATGACATAGACTACAGGGTTCATTTTCCTCTACGCCTTTAATGACGGCGACGGCATTGAAGATAGAGCAATCTCGCTAGAAAATGATACTTATAGCCTTGATCAGGCTTTCCCATCCTTTCGCCATGCCTCCCTGAGCCCAAAATAAAATGTTTCATGTCCCCCTTAATTAGTATAATACGGTTAAAATATATTGTATATAAAAGAGCCAAAAATTATTTTAAACTAAAAACGTAATTAAAAAAACGTATTGACTACTTTTTTTAAAAAAACAATTTTACATATTACGTATCTACCACACCCTCTAACATTCCTCTAAGCCTAGAGTGGGCGTGCCCCACGGTTTGGAAGTCCTGGCCTAGATCATAAAGTTGCATTTTATCGGGCCGAAATAACCTCGTTATTGGTAGACGGTGTTGGTGGACAAACGTCGTAAGACTTGTACAATTTGGGGTTGTATCGATATTGATACAATTTTCACAATCCCATTTCCTATTGTCTATAAGTCATAAAACTGACCAAAAAATGCACTCGAAATTATACAGAGCTGACTCATATTTCCGTATCTTATTACATGATAATGATCCACTTAGCATTAATTACTTCATTGTATTCACAAAATACAAATACTCTCTCGGTTCTCATGCAATAACGTAAATTAATTTTGTAAAAAATGCATAAGCTCTATTTACGTCAAATGAAAATATTATGTGCTAAGGATCAGTACTCTGATTCTCTTAATTGCTATAATGCACTAGAATAAAACGAACTTCTAGTTCGTCTATATCCTATCAAACTCCTATCGATATCATAATAAAGGGGGAATTGATCTTTGTGTCATAACCAAGAACACGACCCTAGGGTATGACTTTTTTTTACCGTTGACATAAGTTTCGTATTCAAGAAAATTCTATTTCAGTGCTAACAACAAATTAGAACGATTTTCGTATAAATCCAATCCATTATTATAGCTTGACCACAACCTCTGTACCGCGCTCTAGGAGCGTGGGATGGGGCGGATCACGGGAATACTGCCACCGTCAGCGTTGACGGACAACTGACTAAGTAACACGGCCAGTAATGATTGACACTAGAGTCTAGATGTAAAGTAAGGAGACTGCATTATTGAGTCTTCAACGCATTCATCTAGGGTTAACAATTACCATATCTTAGGATTTAGCCTGAGATCTCAGGATTTTTACGTTTTCTCAGGCTTACGGCCGGACTTGGTAAATCTCAGGCTTTTTAGATTGAAAACAAAAAGCTGTTTAAGGATTTGTGGTAATAAAACAAAAATAATGTGTCTTTCAAATGGTTAGTTAAAAAAAGAAACGTGCAAAAAATCTCAGGATTTTTTAATAAAAATTAGGCGTATTTGGAGAAAGACTTTTAATTTTTTCATCTGGTAACATTACATTCATCTCGGTTCGTAAAACAGACTAAATTTTATACTGCATTAAAAAAGTGAATTTGGTTGTATGTTATATTTTTTGAAAAAGCATTCATTAATGTTTATTTAAGCTTATGCAATTTTTTTCTGTTATTATTTTAAACATTTAAATGCTCCTAATGATACGTTTAAAGAACTTAATCCAAATTTTACGTACGTCAGAGCTCTCTGTATAAATTACGAACAATAACAAATAAATAAAGGGGTTCTTAAAATATCCGTGAGAAAAAACTAAACATCATGTATATTTAAAATATAAGATTTTTTATAAATAAATTAATATATTTATAATTTAAAATCGAATTGTTCACGTGCAGGAAGCACGTGAGTTGAGAACGGTTTAAAAAGTTTTGTATGGGTATCTACAGCATGGTCGAAATCTCGAAGCGATATTTTATACCAGTTCTGATTTTTTAAACAAAATTTGATTTTTAAGGTAATGAAAGGCTTCTGCTAATCAAACCTTTGATCTAACATAAATTCAATTCTTTGACGCAAAAAGTAGGGTATACATAAGTTTGTATGTGTGTGTGTGTGTGAAATTGGTCACATGCCACATAAAGCACGCACCTGGCCGAATTTTTTTTGTATTTATTTTTTTTAATGAGGGGGCTAATGAACAAACAGGTAGCCTAATGAAAGTAAACAACAGTCGCCGATAATCACGGGCAACATCAGAAGAGTTGCAGGTGCATCGCGTATTCCTTGTACGCTCGCTTTTTGAGTTTGTAAGTTGCAGGTCGTATTAATGAAGTGTAACGAGCAAGTATAACGAGACTATCGTTATACTTGCTCGTTACACTTCATTTCAGACTTTAACTTTTCTTGGCCGAAAATTACGCCGTTTGTCCACCGCATACCGTCACCGTTAACGAGATCTCTTTAACGGTGACGGTATGGGGTACGGTAAATAATAATTTAGGCCCGTTACTGTTGTGTATTTTACGTATCCCGTGACTCTGCTTAAAGCGGAAAGTAGGAACGCTCGTCGGGTATGAGTGGGCCTGGTGTGGCCTCCGTGGGAGTCCCACATACCCTGGTAGCCGTCCCTAAGCCGCCAGGGATACGTAAATGCATTTTTTCAACCGAAAAAAAGGCCCGATAAAATGGAACTTTGTATGACACAGGCGAACGGTTTCATTTTTCTTTACGCGACTACAGATCGGCGACTACATGCACGCTAGAGCAATGTCGCTAGAAAATGAAACCTACAGCCAAGATCATAAAGTTACATTTTATCAGTCCAAACTAATCTCGTTGACGATAACGGCGTGCTATGGACAAACGGCCTTACGCGAAAAGTGCTCAGTGAAAGACTGCCACTCATCAAGATGATGAAGGTGGTAAATTTTTCTCAAATGACGATGACGAGAACGAGTAGATGAATTAAAGTTAGTTGCCTCTACTAGGGCACTGGTTGTGCTAACGCCGGCTCTGTATGTATGTATGTCTGTCCAATGAATCTATATATTTATAAGCGAGCGGGAAACTTTTTACCCCTTTTTTACGAATGACGCGTATGTGTGAAAGCATGAAAATTCTCCCACTTGTAGTTGATATGGAGGATGAGCGTGGAATACCAATATTATTTGGAAATATGCTTTAATCTTGCATATTTTAAATAAATTAAACGCTACACCCACTACAATACACACACTACAGTATTTTGACATGACACGATAATCATACACGAAATACTTTTTTAAATTTTTTTTCTTTTAAATGAAATTTAACGGTCTGGTAACGAGAAATTTTTGCTTAATTGAAGTATGTAATTTAATTGAGAATAGATTATATTTTTAAAACGCCTCTTCACAGTGGTTTATTTTTGTTTAATTTCGTCCACAGTCCACCTCTATTTTTCTTTAAATGCAACATAAATTCAATTAGCATTTAACTGACTTTCAAGAAAAGAGGGCGGTTATCATGTATGCAGTTTGCGACACGGATTGTCGTGATATCGTCCGGACATCAACCCGGTAAAGTCGAGTGACGTACAAATGACGCACTTTGGTACGTGATACTGTATAGATAGGGAACGATATTGCAATAGTTAGAATTTAGAACATACACGGACAGATAGACAGACACACAATCTTATTTTTAATATTAAGTATGGATTATAATGTTGTGATATAAAGACGTGAGTGAAAGAAGCGGATAACTAACATTTTACAACATTCTAGTGGAATGCTCATTTTCTCCCATAAAATTTTTGTTCGGAATATGTCAATTCCATGTAACTCGTGACTCGACATAAACCAATCAAATTACATCCGCGAATGTATCTGTTTCAACTTCTCTGATTGTACATTCGTGAGATGATGAATTAAGTAAGTTACTAGATTTATTAAAATATTAAGTTGAAAATGAGCTCCATAATGTTTTAAAAATCTTATCTATAATATACAAATAAGTCGGGTTTTCCTTCCTGACGCTTTATAGCGACTCCAGAAGACACGATCGACACGGTTTTGCATTCGTTGAAAAGGTATCGGGCTCCGTGAGATTTGTAGCAAAGAAAATTGGGAAAAAATTTTAAAGTATGAAAACTGGCAAATGTTAGCTAGTTCATTCCCTCATGCTTTAAATAAATTATGAACTCTACATTTTCACACTTTACCAAAAAGCACCATCTATGTTGAACTTAACGAACCAACATGAACGATCTATAGTTCCAACAATCAAGGCTCTACATGCGAAAGTAACTTGTCTCCAAATATGTTCTGGCGTTTCTACATAGAGGTCGCTAGTAGGTTGGTAAACAAGCAAATGATTACTCTACAAATTACTATATGAGTATAGACCTGCAGGAATGATTTGGCGCTTGACTGCTGACACTTAAAATAACAAAGTTAAAAATAATTTACAATCCTACAACATGCAAAATTCTAAAATGAGATTCGTATTAGTATGAATCATAGATATCAGAAACAAACTATTCTATTTCATACCTCTGTGGGGTTAATCAACTTTTTTTTGTACCGCAATTTCTGCCTTTACGAGTTTAAATCGTAATAATTACTAATTACTAATACCTAATTTGAATCTAATCCTATACACATTATCTTAATACATAGACCAATATTATAAATCAGAAAAAAATACAGTTCTTGTATGTTTACAAGCAGTTGCCCGGGGATAAAATATGTCCCAGAATTTGTATGAAAATATAATTTTGTCCCCTGGACCATCGACTTCATACATAGAAAATGATCGGTTAGGTTATTTCATTAGCTATCGAATAAACTTATTTTATCGATAAAATAATCGCTGATTGACTTTTCATTCAAAAATTTATCTAGGACAAGAAAAAGTTGATTCACCCAATAGCTTTGTTACTCGTAAGTGTGATTATTCATAAAAGTAAAGGTTTCTAGTTTTAGATATAGGTCCTTTAATTAGTGAAACGCGACAAACAGTGTTCTAAGACTCCCGGTAGTAACAATTAGTCTGAAGGAATTTTGAATAATTATAAACTTTGACGATGATGACGCAAATTGAGTCAGATTTTAGAAATCTAGTAATTCAATTCATGAAATACCGGAGGCCTTATTCATCAGTTATGCGCACCACTACTATACAAATTTAAATAATATATATAT
>JAOTAV010060192.1:0-40419 GCA_026546445.1 Cyclargus thomasi
TATTAAATATGTGTATTATATAATAAAAATCTTAAATATGTGTATAGTATAAAAGTATTAAATATATTTCCGTTGTCCGGTATCTGTAACACAAGTCCTTCGGATACTTAGCACAGGGCCAGATTGACGTGGTGTGTAGCGTCCATGGATATTATTATAATTATTATATTATTAATTATTATTGTCTTTGACAAAACTAACGCTTGTGCGGAAAAACGATGGCCGTGCCGACTAACGATCTACTACCATCGGCGATTAATGATTGTGTAGTGCCTTTAATCTGAGAGTTGATAGCAAATTTTGAGTAGGTTTGCAAAGCAGGCTGAAACCTTGTCATATAACTCTCCTAGTCCACCCCAATACGGAACTGCAGACCTGACTGATGAGAAGCGGGGCCTAGCCCTACATTTTACCTAAAGTAAAAACAAATATTATTCCAAATATATATATTTGAGGTAATATGTATTTTTATATGTTGTACTTGAATATTTATAGAATAGACAAAATCAAAATTCAATGTTATTTTCTGGAATGAATACGTCACACGACAGAAAGGGACAGCCTACCTTGATTAGTTAGAGTTAGAAAAACTATTTCAAAATTTTTATAAAGGTTAGAATGACTTTTTAAAATATATTTAAGGGGGTTTATATTTAAACACATTTTATTGCACATCTATCTAAGTTAGCGCGGTTTCCGCACCTCTGAGTGATGGATGACGACTTACCTTGGAGGGTGTACGTACGTATGCTACAAAATGCTTCTATAATAAAAGTATTTTGCTATAGGAGCATTTTGTAGTATAATGCTTCTATAATAAATGTCTATTCCAAAATGAGTAGTGACAAAAATTTACGATTTTCTGGGCCCTCGTTTCTACGCGGCAGATGAAAATTGTTTTGCGGGGAGCCTAATCGAAAGCCAGGAAATCAAAACGGAACCCGGCTGTTTCATGCCAGTTTTCTGCGAGGCGGTGGTATTTCTCCGGCCGAGCCGACCCATTCGTGCCGAAGCATGGCAAAACTCTCACCCCATTTTTAATAAAAATATTTAAACAGTGTTTAGCTAGTCAAGATTCTCAGTCCTTTTCTAGAATACTAAAAACGTCATACGACAGAAAGGTGCTGTACCTTCGGAATCCTGATAAGCTAATCAATATTTAAATATTTTTATGAATAAGGGGGTTAGTCCTCCCGTTCGTAGCCTAGTGAGTTAAGACCTTTAGTTAGCACTCGAGAGGGTGCAGGTTCGAACCCGGGTGGAGGCGTGTTACCAATGAGACATTTTCCGATCTCAAGTATATAATATGGATGCTCATTGCCGTGGGAGAGCCATGCTTCGGCACGAAAAACGAGAACTGGCGTGAAACGGCGTTGTGCTGTGTTTCGTTCAGTGAGTAAGTTTACCGGTGGCCCAACTTCACTAATCCCCCTATCCCTATTCCCATTTCCTCATAAAAATCATAAAAGGCCGGCAACGCATTTGCGACACTTCGGATGTTACGAGTGTCCATGGGCGACGACAGTTGCTTTCCATCAGGTAATCCGTCTGCTCGCTTGCCCCCTAATTATCATAAAAAAAATAGTCTCTAGCTCTAATGGTGTGTATGGAGCTTTAAGGCAGAAATCATCAAGTCTAAAGATTTCAATCGGCCATGGCTTTCAAAATGCTTTTAACATTTCACGCCACTGAAGCGAGCATTTTCTTTGAGTGAGTCCATGATTTTGTTTTAATTTTAAAAATGTTTTAAACTTAAGTACGATTGAAATTTCAAGTGCATTTTAAATATTGCTGAACTTTAAAAGTTCTCGATTGTGAGAGTTGATGGAATGTTGAATTTATAATGCTTCCAAAGAAGGTGATTTAAAAAAACGCCGGACGTACGTGATTCGGTTGTATTATGTCAATCTAGCTTCTAGCAGATTACTAATATTAGTTTTCCCTAATACTTTTATCTGACTCTAAATGAATTTCTTTGATGGTACATTTTTTTACAAAATACGGCTAAACGAGCAGCAGACGGAAATCAGCTACCGTCGCCCATGGATACTTGAAACATCAGAAGTTTCAAGTGCGTTACGACCATTTATGAGAAAATAGTCTAAGTGAATAGGGGTAGAGTTAGAGCTCCGGTAAACTCACCAACTCAACGAAACACAACTATTATACGCCGGTTTCTGTGAGGCCGTGGTATTTTACGGTCAAGCCGGCCCATGTGTGCCACAGTTGGCTCTCCCGTGGCTGATTTCACATGCTTATAAATCAATTTCTTTTAAAGAATATTGTGTTTAGCCAAAATCCTTCTTTCTATCTTTGTTATCTAGCAAAAAACTTGGAAGTTTTCGTTTATTTATGCGCAAATTCTACCTGTTGACGAGTTATGACGCGCGTAATCACATTTCACAGCTATAAAAACAAGATTATGTTCTCAACGTGCCTGTTTCGTATTAGTTTTGTGCGTATAATGTTTTAATTCTTACAACATTTTTTTGGATCGTAATAAGCATCTATATTTTAGTTTAAAATATCTCATCTAAAATATCTAAGGTCGTCAAAATATTATAATAACTTTTCAATGAATGAACATTCAAAGTTTTATGTAAACAGAATCAGCAGTTCTCAAGGTTTAGCTAATGCTTAATATTTTGTGACCTTTACGCTATCCTAATAGCTCATTCTAAGCAAAATTTACCCCGAACGAGACAATTTTAGCGTAAATGCTAGCAATTTCTTTTAATATACCCGCCTTTATTACAAAGGATAATATTTCCTTTATCCCTTTTATCTTTTATATCTATCTTTTAATATCTTTTTATATATTTTAGGGCTATAATCGCTTCCTGTGGCCGGGATATTCGGGTCTAATTTATAGGACATCGGCATCTCCTCGCGATCATTCACTCCTGGTACTCGGTTACATAAACTTACATTATACGAGATATTTTTTTTTGTTTAGCGCCTTTTCGAAAAGGAGGGTTACTACAATTTTTAAGTGTATGTGTATGTAATGTATGTATGTAGAGATGTATGTATTCTTTCTATGTTGTCACTTGCCAGCTTCCACCTGCAGCCTAAATACTTTAAAATGCATTAGATTACATTTTAAATAGCGTGTGTAACGCTATATTTTTATAATATATGCTATATTATAAAAATGGCGGATTTTGGAGTCAAAATTCCGCCAGTCGGGTTTCTTGAATGCTTGTTGTGTTTTGTCAAAGCATGTCAAATTTTATCTCTAACAAATACTAATCAATCTAAGGCTTAGTAACAGCTTTGGTGATTATCATAATGGCTACAATTTGGCAAAGGCAAAATCGCATGCAGACCGCCCGATGTCGCCTGGCAAATAATTAAATAGCGATTTACAGTTGGCCCAATTAAATAACAATCATAAGGTATTTGTGAAATCGGAACAGTATTCGACGAAAATGCTACACAAAAATAGCATTTTTGATTAAAACTCTGTAATTTTTAAGGCCATTGGCCAACAACTCCCACCACTGTATCTCCTGTGTCGCCAGGACCGGCAGCGGTATCTAACCACGAAAACCCTTTGATATGATTTCAGGGAGCCTAACTCGATTGTCCACCAACACCGTCATCCGGGAACGAGAATATTACGGCAGGATAAAATGCAACTTTATGACATAGACTACTGGTTTCATTTTCCTCTAGCCCTTTAATGTAAGCGACGACATTGACGATCGCCGTTAAATCACTAAAAAATGAAACTTATAGCTTAGACCATAAAGTTGCATTTTATAGGGCCGAAATAATCTAGTTCTCGGTTGACAGTTTTGGTGGACAAACGGCGTAAGGGACATGTTAATGCCGTCTTGGGTCCTACAATTGATTATTTAAAGGAAAGAAAAAGGTAGGACGAGATAATACAAAACGGTAGAGCGCGACTTGATCATGCAAACCACAGTGTAGCAATTTTACTTTTAAAGTGTCTACCTTTCCGAAATTCACTCATTGTACTGCCAACTTTTGAATTTAAAACTTTTTTGAATTTGATACAGAGCATACAGAGCATGGCAATTCCATATAAGTCGTTATATGTAGGCTGGGTTTAACATAACGCGACCAACTAAGGCTTGACATCAAACTCTGTTTCAACTTCCACCATGGCACTACTACAGGCTTATAGTAAACATTATGAAATTCGAACGAGAGCAACGCATGACGCATACGGGCGACACACAACACAAGGCCTTAATTGTCGCATACCAAATCCTACCTTACTCTGTAAGCATACAGCTCATTATAGCCCGAACAATTAACGGTTAGAAAACAGAGATAACCCACATCAGTATCAGTACATCCGAATCGTGTGAAAGTCCATAAACAGGCAAATTTGCATAGCGATAAGGGTTAATAGGTTCCTGATACCTGAGCTGCGTAGCTGCGGTAAATTGCTATGTAGTTGTTAAATACACTAATTAAAACAATTACATTTTGGATACAACACACTAAAAAGTTTCAGAAAAACACGTTCGTTGCATGAGAGCCCCCCATTGATTTATTTCGTTTGTGGTATTTGTTGTTAAAGCGGCGACAGAAATATATTTTCTGTGATAAAATTTCATTTAGCTATTACCATTCTTGAGATACAGCCCGGAGACAGTCAGACGGAAAGATGAATAGACATCGAAGTCTTAGTAATAGACTTCCGATTTAATTATTGCGGAACTCTAGAAAACATATTTTACCTTGGTTCGCTACTCGAGAGGGTGCAAGGTTTCGAAACTGCCAGGGGACGTGTACCAAAGAGAAATTTTCTGATTTTAAATACTTAATATTCGTGTACGGTAAAGAAAAACATAGTGAGGAAACCAGGCTTGAGGCACCATGTAGCTCATCCGTGCTTTGAAAAGAGAGTTCTGAACTGCGTACACATTTTGACACTTTATGCCTCCTGCGTATTTGAACACTATATATTAAGCACACCAAAATAATGCTTATAAACAGAGAAATAAAGTCGAAATTAGTAAACCACTACGCGAGCCACGGCTCAATTAAGAGCTCGTTATATTCCCCTGGCGAGATCACAGTTTACTAATACAGGAGTAGGGCCGTATTAAGGCAAAGGGAAAAAAGGGCGCAGCGCAGGGCCACGAAAAAGGAGCTACAATATTGACAAACAGAAATGATTAAAAGTTACTTCGCGTAATTTACTTAATTTTTCGACATACGAGTACACGGGGTGTGAAAAGTAATAAATAAAAAAATAAACTTGAAATCAATTTTTTTTTCGATTTCAGTGCCGAATTTTACAGTAAAGTAGCTGTTTGTAAAATGGGACACATACACGATCACAACCTAAAGTATTGACACTCACTTTTTTTAAAGTGAAAGACTCAAATAAAATGCTAATTTAAAAACGGCCCGAGAAAAACTCTAAATAAAATGCTAATTTATGAAATAGGCTATAGTTTTCGCCTTCTACCGACATTTAGAGACATCTTTTATTTTTAACCGACTTCCAAAAAGAGGTTTCTCAACTCGACCGTATATATGTTCTTTTTTTATAAGCGAAAAAATGACTTTTAAGCATCTTTCGGGGGTGGTTTCCTTTTCACGAGTATGTCGGTCAGAGCTGCTGAGTAGGCGGGTCGCGGGATCACGTGAGCCTACACCACGACTCCACCGGAACCCTGTCACACCAGTAAACACGCCACTGTACGTGGACCGACGTTATCAACGCTGTGATGGATAGTAACGACATTCCGATTACTTATCTCGAGTACAGATTGATTTCGTTACACTGTGGGTTTTACCCGGCAGCCTAGATTTTCAGAGCGTCCGTAGCCTTGTGGGTAAGACCACGCACTCGAGAGTGTGCAGGTTCGAACCCGGGTGGAGGCGTGTACCAATGAGACATTGTCCGATCTCAAATACATAATACAAATGCTAATTGCCGTGGGAGAGCCATGCTTTGGCACGAATGGGCCGGCTCACAGAATACTGGCGTGAAACGACGTTGTGCTGTGTTTCGTTCAGTGAGTGAGTTGACTAGTCGCCCACCTTCCCTAATCCCCTATGCCTATTACCATTTCCCATTCTCTCATAAAGGCCAGCAACGCCCTTCGAGTGTCCATGGACGGCAGGTGCTTTCCATCAGGTAACCTATCTGCTCATTTGCCCCCTAAGTATCATAAAAAATATGCAATGCAACAAGAACTACGCTTAATTCATTTGCCTTTTTGCACCAAATTTTATATGCACGTTGTAGCAGGTCTGAAAAATTGGCTAACATGTTTTTTTTATACCCCTTATTGGTAAGGTCTGTTCATCCTTAACATTAACAGCTAGTTATATTAATAGTAACAAAAATAATTTATATTGACGACCTCTGTGGCACAGTAGTTGAGCTTTGGTAGCTCACGCCGGGGGTCGCGGGTTCGAATCCCGCCGACGGAACAAGAAGTTTTTCAATGTTACTGGGTCATGGATGTATATTAAATATGTGTATCATATAATGAAAATCTTAAATATGTGTAAAGCATAAAAGTATTAAATATATTTCCGTTGTCTGGTACCTGTAACACGAGTCCCTCGGGTACTTAGCACGGGGCCAGACTAACGTGGTGTGAAGCGTCCATAGATATAATATATATTTTAATCTTTACAGGATAGAAAGATCCATTCGCACACCGTCCCAGTTAACGATATTATTTCTGCCCGATAAAATGCCACTGTGTATGAGATAGACTTTAAGTTCCATTTCGTTCTACGTCACTACAGAGCAGCGACGACATGGTCCCAAGACTAATGTCGGTAGAAAATGAAACCTGTAGTCCAGATCATAAAGTGACATTTTATCGATTCAAAATAATCCCGTTGACAGTAACGGCGTGCGGTGGACAAACGGCCTTACTCATCCTTATTTATACAAGCCTGGTATAATCTCCAGTAGTCTATAAATAAATGTTCTATTTTTAAAATGCATAGGCGTCCGTCAGGATAACATTAATGATTAAAGATCCCCTTCTTTTCCTACTTCATCATTATTTCATTTACGACTTTTAAAAATAAAAAAAGCACCTTTTTCAGTAACACTAGGAGTCGACATTCGAATTGAAATCCATCGTATAGATGAGCTATATAAAAACATTATCTATTCTCAATCATATCAACTATTATCTCTCTTTTTAATTATTAAAAATACGCAAGACTAAAGCATATTTTAAAATAATATTCATATTCCACGCTCCTCCTCCATATCAACTATAGCTGGGAGAAATTTTATGCTTTTACATCTACACGACTTTCGTTAGAAGGGGTACAAAGTTTTCCGCTCGCGTGTTTATATAGATAGATCACAACAATATTTAAACAAGTTTTCGTGCGTTAGGTAAATAAGCTGTTGTACGAATATTACCATGTATTATATATAGTCGTGCGTATGTTTAACAAGGTGTCATGTTTACTGACGTAAATGTACACGATTTTGTTAGCTTTGATTAGCTTAAATTTTTATATGTTTAATCATCATCAGCCAAAAAATTGGAATCCGTCAAGTAAGCAATCGTCTTTATTTTTAGTCTAGACTTATTCAAAAAAGGTGAAGGATGGTAACATAAGCTACTTTTGGTCTTGGAAATACATCATTTTTAGTAACTGGTGTTAATATAATAGAGCCACCCGGAAGAAGGCACTGAAAACTCTTCGTTTCGATAAAATAGTACGGGTCCAGCACAAATTTTTGATGGTGATGTGTAGTAGGAATATAAATTTAAGGTGACTTTTAAGGACTTACACTTAGAAAGTTGTGATTGTTATATTTATGTAGATATATGTATTCTTTCGCAGGTTTGACTCTTACCTGAAACAAAAAATATAAATTAATAATATTCTATTATTTTTTTGTGGGGCTAACTAAGCATAAAGCGGTTTATTCCAATTTTACACATATTCATATTTTACTCTTTATAATTTAAACTCGTTTTAAAAAACCATGAACAACCATCCATTTAAGGTAAAGTTAACGATCCGATCCTCTCTGCAAGCAGCCGCGACACATTTCATTTTGCTAATGTCATAGGACAATGAAACCTATAGCATATGTCATAAAATGGCATTTTATTTGATTTTTTATGTGTCTCGGCCGCTGGCAGCGAGAAACGGAATGTTAATGTAAGTTAAGAGTCCTCTTAGCGGCCTGTGAGAGTACCTGTACTTTTTCATATGTCTCCACTCATTCTATAGGGTTTAAAAACTTTGATTACTTTTTTATTATGACAGATACGTATAATGAGTCTTATGACTTATGAGATACAACGATGCTAAAAGACCAGTTAGCATTAAGGGATTTATAGCATTTTGGATTCTCCTTTATGGTAAACATACATCTTTCAGAACCGAACGAGCAGAACGCGGCGAACGAAATGAATTTTAGAAGAATTTCGCATACTTGCCCGTGCCGAATCGTCCGATTCATCCAAATCAAACGATTTGGCAGCTGCAAAAGTCAATGAGAACTTGACGTGGATTCGTCCGGTTCTGATAGTGTGCTTTTACTATTACTCCGCTAGTGTCTATAAAAATAGCAATAATGGGACATAGCATTAAGCGGGTCACAGACGACAATGGCGTCGTCACGTCTTGACATTGGACATTGTTTCCCGCCATTGTGACACCCATCCCGCCGACCTACAAACCCATAACACAATAGATATAATGAACAAGTAGGACGACTACAAACAGACAGACAAATCTGCGCGGGTACCGAGCAAGCCTATTGCATTTGATATCGCTGGTAATAGTTTATAATAGAAAATATGTATAATTTTTAATTCTTTGTTTAAATAAATCTATCGTTATTGAAAAACGATATACTCCAACTTGTTTTTTAATAAAATTAAAAATAATAAAATTATAAGCCTTTGAAGTAGTCAGTTAGAAAGAGAGATCCGATATTGATTGTGACGGTCAAAGTCTATAAGCTGCATACAAAGTTCGTACTAAATTGTGTTTTGAGATAAAGAGATTGGTAGAAAACTTAAATCGCTAAAATCTTACTTATTTCTCAAAAGAAATCAGAGATTGTCATTCTCTATGTCTTTTAGCCCAGTAATATAATAATTTGCATTCAATAAAAATTATTAACACGCATCTTCCCTATCGGCACAATCATGCAAGCATCCACAAAATGGTTCTTGTATAATACTGCACTTATATAAACCTATTAAATCGAAAAAATGCTATGTTTTTATTTTACTGTAAATAATAAAAAAAAATCTTCAATGTCAAGTACACCTGGCACTGTGTTCATAATATTTCCCATTTATTATATTTTAGACCGAAAATTCCCATTAATTAAATTTATTACACAATAAATCAATGTCTGTGAGAAATCTCTTCATTATTTTGAATTTACTACCGTAAAAATTTAATTAAGTACTCAAGTTATAAACATATAGAAAATCTTTATATTTATTTATTTTTCAGTAGTCACTTTTGGTGTATATGTTTCCATTGTACATTAACTGTGAAAGCTGAGGCATTTAAAGAACCATTTTAATACAAAAGGCAAATTGTTAATATTTCAGTGTTGCTAGTGTAAAAAGTGAATTTATTTAATGCCCGGATATACGAGGTGGTTTTTCGAGGTAGAAATGAATCAAGTTGACTACACGAAACCAGAAATACTAGCTTGCTATCCTGGCTTGAAAAACTTTCGTTGTTTATCCCGGTCATAACACGTACACAACACCTGTAAGTGTCATCGCTTTGTTTTGTTTTTTTTAACGCTTGAAACACATTCACGTGACGAGGGATCACGTAAGCATGTAAATAACTCCTTTACGACGCCTTCACATCAAAGTCATCATTTCAGATGGACCATATGTTGCGATAGGCCAAGATAAACTCCTTTTATCTGTGTTTATCATTCACTCGTGAAAAGTACTTGCTTGTTCGATAGCATTGTACGTGGCTTATATAGCAACATTTATGTAGCATTAGCAAAAAATGTTTTAGATCTACCTTGTCAACCTCATGAATTGTTTCCCAAAAATACTGTTTGAAATTATTCTACACTAGCTGTTGCCCGCGACTACGTCTGTGTAAAACTTTATAAATTATTCAATTTCGGCCAATAGTTATTTAGATTAGCGCGTTCAATGAAATACAATTATTACAAACAAACAAACTCTTTAGCTTTATATAATTAGTATAGATAATTAACACTTAAAGATTACTGACTGACTGATCAATGATCTACAAAAGCCAAAACCACCGAAAAATCGGGCAAAATTTTGCATAGAGGTACTAACCCTAAGATCATAAAAGAGGGCGTGAAAGTTTCAATAAAAAAGCTAGCATGAGCATTAAATTAACTTTTACTAGTAGCTAGGGTTAATTCGCAGGTAGTTGTCACAAAACTTCATATAAAACGTCAAAATTTGTATGAAATTCCATGCTAAGTTATGTTAATCCTACCATTTTACTGTATTTATTGTAGGAGCTCGTCTCGATTCTGATTAAGATAGATGTTTATAGTCAATTTATCAGAATATGATATCTTAATAGGGTTGGTAAGAAGGTTGTATGAAGAAGAACGATAGGCTTTTATGACTTTATTTAATCGCGGTTACATAACTTGTGTTTTAGGGTTCCGCTGTCAATAGGAACCCGTGTGCATTGACGAAATTGACGGTTTAGACTTATGATTTTTTTAAAAGATCAATAAATAATGTGACAACATTTAGAACAGGTGATATTTTAGGTGTGTTTGTCTACTTTTCATGAAATTCATGTGAAATCAGTAGCGCTGGAAGAGCATTTTTTAGTGATTTATAAGGGCAAGCGGCCGATAGCGTTAAAATGTTAGAGGCGCTGTGAAATTTAGCCCTCAAAAAAATAAAAAATACTATTCCTTTAAACTCATGGTCAAGCCACGTGTTCAATCTTGTAGATCTCAGGTGTAATAATAACTTTCACGCCAGTTTCGGTGAAGGTTGCCGGTTTTCATAGAAACCCAAGTGTGTGCGCAGTACACAGGAGTACTCTCTCTTCCTTTTCTCTCATTACCCAATGGAACGGACGACCGACACGACTGGCGACAAACCGGGCACTGGATACACTTTTTACATACCGCACGCACGGATCATCTTACACAAGTAAGACAATCAGGTGATCAGTCTGCATTCTAACCAAACTTGGAAATAACATGTTTCCAACGCGGGAATCGTACCAACGACCTCCGAGTCAAGAACCGATCTCCGAGAACCAAGTGCGAGTTTTTTTCGACATTCGACAGTGAACGCGTTTCGAGTTTACTAGGATTTTTATATTGCATCTGTAGACGTGACCGTGAGCATCGCTAGATGGCGCTGTAAGACGTGACCGTGAGCACCGCTAGATGGCGCTGTACAAATCCCACATAAAATCCAATGTAACCGCGAAACGCGTTCCCGATCGAATGTCAAAAAACTCACACTCGGCGCTCGGTACCACTAGGCCACGGAGGCGTGACAGTTCTCTCAGGTGTCAAACTGACGTAACACCCCGTCTGTATAAAGATGCTCACGCGGCGCCTATTACGAGAATTTGCGTTACCGGCACGCTAAGTGCTAGGTTGTCACGCGCTGTTTACACGTCGTGAACATCTGGCGGAGTGTGGCGTAACCTTTATAACGGATAAGTTTTACAGAGCGTCCGTGGCCTAGTGGGTAAGACCTTTGGTTCGCACTTGAGAGGGTGCAGGTTCGAACCCGGGTGGAGGAGGTGTGTGATGAGATGTTCTCTAATCTCAAGTACATGATACGGATGCTCGTTGCCGTGGGACAACCATGCTTCTACATGAATAGGACGTCTCGACCGGAGTTATACCATGGCCCAACTTCCCTAATCCTCTATCCATATTCCCTCATAAAAACCGGCAACGCACTTGCGGCTCTATTGATGTCGAGAGTGTCCGTGGGCGATGGCAGTTGCTTTCCATCAGGTATCCTGTCTGCTCGCTTCTAAAAATATCATAAAAAATCTGTAAATACTACGTCAATAACAAGGCTTATCGTGAAAGTTAACTAACCGTTCAGTTAACTACAGCACATAGAACTGCAAATCTCGAATTATAACTTCTTTTATTGTTTTCCCTGATAAATAACTACTAAAAATATGTTTAATCAACTTTTTTTTATCAATAACTTAACCAAAAATATTTGCATCTGGTTTATTAATATATTTGATAACTTTTAAACAAACTTTTTTACACAAACTTTTATAAGCAATACAAATATGTAATTGATCTCCTAATCGTATAGACAGCCCCTTATTCGTGTAGTTGACCCTTTACGCCGCGTCGTGTAGACGATCCTATACGGCCCGTATTCGGTAATATGGGGCGCTGACGTCAAAGATAGGAAGCTAGTAGGTCTCGGCCGCGGGGGTGGCGCCGTGCCATGGGGAAATCACCCCTTCCGCTTTAGCTATAGAGATGAAAATCCCCCGCACCGCAGTATTGACGTAGATGAATAGCGTTTCGAACGCTCCATATTTATATAACTTCATGTGAAGGCTAATCGTCGCTGCGCGTGCAAATCCGCGTAACAGCAACTCGTAACCGCGTATTTGCTTTTTGATGGTTTTACAGGAGCAAGAAAAAACGTAATAATATTTCGTGTGTTTTAATTCCGCTTCGATAGCGCAACCGACTTTTCTAATTAGTTAATTCAGATAAGGTGAGATCTAATATCAGTCAATAAGCGTTGAGAGTCGGCTGGCACGATATTTGAATTTCGCGCGTTTTGCTGTTACGCGGTATTTACAAACTGCTCGTACGCGGGTTTCGTACGCGCAGTAATGCATTTTACTATGACTAGCCCGGCTAACGCTGTTTTGCTGTATTTTCAGGTTTCTCATACCACTGGGATAAGCATACACAAAATTATACCAAAAATATAATAGAAAATTACTACGGTACTAACACTACTGTAATTAAATAATTTGACAGCGAATGCATATTTTAAAATCTTCATTTGATAACAGTAATTATTCAATTATTATTCGTGTTTGAGTGCGGCAGTTAGGAATTTATTAATAATTGAAGACATAAGTGGAAGAAGCAGATACCTAACATTTTAAAAACTCTCGGATTTTTGTGTTAACGGATGCTTTTGGACCCGAAAAGTCAATTGAAATTTAAATAATGTGTCTGAGGTCTGATGTGTAGCTAGATAGTAAAATAGGTAATTTACAAGATTTGTCAAAATTTTATGTCAAAAATGTTAGTTGCCCGTTTCTTCCTTCTTATAGTCTTCAATTGTAGTCTGGTTACTATATAAGTTGAACCAAGAAAAAACCTTCCAAATTTAAAAATTCTGTCGATGGTATCACACCATTGTAGTGAAGAAAAATATTTTAATCATTTATCAGACCATGAGAAACACGAGTACGTTAATAAAATTTTTTGTAAAAAGGAAAGTGTTAGTCTTTTTGAGATTTCGGAAAATTTGTTGTTTGCTATTTAAGGTCACGCCAACATTTTCTTAAATTTCATAAAATTTGTTTTTTTGTCATTTTGAATATATTTTTAAATACCGTTTTCATAGACATCTAATAGTTTTTTGTTTCTGTCAATAAAAACTGTATTTTCAACCTTTAAAACCTTGTAAAACGAGCACAGAATATTCGACATACGATACACGAATCTCGATGGTATTTGAACGGCTAAACGTTTCAAGTACTCGATCGATCCCTTTGCGCCTAGTACTTTTTTCACCTGATACTTTTTATGTTATCTTGGTAACGAATATTCTGCGAATATTGGATTTGAAGTGTCAAGTTCGAAATCTTTTTGAATTTGGAAAAAAAATGGTTTCTGAAAATGTACGGCAATAAAATAACGATAATGTTAATTTTACCTTTGTTCAATAATTATTAAGAAAGTCAAATTTACTCGGCACAAAATATAAAACCTCGCATATTTAAATAGTTATTGCCTACCTATGAAAATTGATCCTGTAATTTTGGAATAAACGATATACTAAATCTTTGCTCTACATAATATTTGTGGCGTATTTTCCCTTAGTCATCTACCCTATTAAATTACTTTCAGCTAAATATAGGGTAAACACTTAGCCACCCTCGCTCTAACCTCATTTCGATAACCCTTTCAATAAAACTGATTTTAACATGTCAGCTAGCAAATATAATAAGAGGGTTTCTTATATTTCAAAGAGTTTTCTTTACTTTTGACTCGTGCCTTTTTTATAGTGATTTATTGAAGGTTATGATAATTATATTATTTAAAAAGAATTTTGTTTATTCTCAAAGCTGAGGCATCCTTTTATTTCGAATAATTTAAGAATTGCCATTTTTAATTTGTACAATTTAAAAGTACACGAATTTAAACATTACAATTCTTACATGTAACTTTGTAATTTTTTCGAGTAAGTGGGTAAAGTTTCCTTTTCAAACAGTTTTTCCCAATACACGCTAGGCATGACATAATACAACATATAAACCGCCACTTATATAATGATAAATGAGCCATTTATACCGGTGTTTCGGGGGTTAACCCCCAGCTCCCAACCGAGGCTGGTTCGGGTTTTTGTCCGCAAGAAAAAGATTGATGCGGGATAGGACATATTTACCCGCGTTGTCTCCCGCCTTTTTCTATTTTGATCGATTGACAGGGGACTGATTTATGTCAGCATAAAACATCTTTTGACACTTCGCACTGGCGAACAAAAGACCTCGTTATGCCGACAAGGCACATCGGCATAGTGACGATGGTGTAACAAGGGAAAATAAATTATGGTTTCTCGAAAGTAGATGCCGACAATAATTTTTTTATTATCTATAATATAAAAAAATAAGTCGGGTATTCCTTCCTGACGCTATAACTTCAGAACACACGAACCAATTTTTATGGTTTTGTTGGAAAGGTGTCGGGCTCAGTGAGGCTTATAGGAAAGAAAATTTGGGAAAAATTTCAAGAGGAAAGCAAGAAACCAGGGAAAATAATTTTTCACATACTGCGCCATCTCTGATACATAGCATGCTAATACAACGGCGCCAGTACGTGGTTTTTGAGCGATTTTTGAAACAACGCGAGCGAAGCCGCGAGAAAAAGCTAGTATATATTTATTTAAAAATGTGCCAGCATGATAATATTTTGTATAAACATTGTCTATGTTGCTTTGACGTAGGCCTGCAGCGACAGGCATCGTAGCTCCCAAACGCAAGAACGATCTTTTGTAATCTAGTTTTAGCTTAAAATTGAAATGAGATTGTTCTATCTTGCTGTTGCTTTTTTCCAGGTTGACAATCATTTTATATTTTTATATTTTTTGGCTGCAATAAATAGAACAGTAGTTTAATTAAATTAGACTACACCAGGATAGCATAAGCATTAAGCATCAAAACAAACGCCCCTGACATTGTGAGGTCGTCAAGCGCGAGCGGTGAAGACGACACGCAACGTGGCGCAAGCCGCACACCTCAAGGTCACGCGGATTCGAATTTAGAACGCGTTCTATTATTAAACGTTTCAAAATGGACAACTACCCCTCTGAGTTTGAATAATTAATTGCATGTTAGTGGCCAGTAATAAAATCTTTTGTTTATTAGGTGATATTTGCAATGGTCAAAGTACTCCAATATCTGTAGCGACATTTATTGAAACTCTAGTAATTACGCAGTAAATATATTCAAAAATACAACATTAATACAATTTACAATATTACAAAGCAATATTACTACTTTTTTACCTGGATGGGCAAGAAAGTAAGTGATAATGTTAATAATGTATGTGTTCCTTATTTAGAGTTTAATGTGAAAGCAGCGGCGCTGAAAGCGAACAAAATTTTTTGTGATTTGTATGGGGAAACCCAGATGGCTCGCGCACTTGCCCATACAAATCACAATTTTTTTTTTGCTTTCATCGCCGCTACTTTGACAGTGAACTCTATATAAGGGTCAGATACAAATAACTTAATTTTGTTACATCCTGTATATGCTGTATAACTTTATATATGTTTGTAAATAAATGTGTGTTTTTATATGTCGTTGTATACTGTATAGTTTGGAGGAAAAATTTTATTACTATTGGGGGCTCAGCGCATAATAGTTTGCTTCCGTTGCTAAAATTCCTTTGACCTTAACCTTATAAAATGCCCATATCCAGCAGAGGTCAGGCTAAGGTCGGCTTTGATTAGTGCTTCCAGTCTAAAACCCCTTTCATTAGGGCTGCCACACGTTCAGAAAAGGACACGTTAAAAATGTAAAAGTTGTATATTTAGATAATCTTAGGAATTTTAATGATGTAAATTAAGGACAAAATATGCAATATATAATGATTAATTTAGCCTTTTTCCAGCCTACTGATGTTCGGTTTCTGGAGTGGTTTTATTGTTTGCTCTATTTTATTTTTTTGATTGGCTAATGCCATATCCATCAATCGCCAAATCTATTATATAGGTAAACTTAGGAAAATGTCGAGAGATCTGATATGAGAAGCCTTTTATTTTATTATGAGTATAATTTTTTGTGTCAACCCTAGCGAATAGGGTATTATGAAATTACGCGTTATACAGTTCACGTAATACGGCTAAACGACGTAAATTAAACTAACCACATGTCATTGAGGTGGAGGGAAGGAGACAGCGTGTGTTTGGTATCTTTTGTTCTTTTCTAATTAATTGAGGCTCGGAGTAAGGACTTAAAAGAGCGATACGAGACTTAGCATGGCGACCGAAGACAATATGACAGATAGTTGGAATAAACTGGCAGATTTTTTTTGAGCATCAGCCACTGTGTCTATCTTGCTGTAGAAACACTTTCTCAGTCGCCATGCTAAGCTGCACATATTATGCACATATTTGTAGGTAATAAAAGTTAAATAAATTAGTCACCTATGAAAAAAGGTGGAAATGAAAATTCTAGGCTTCGTTTTTGATGTGGTGTTTAACAATAACTAGCTCATACTTTTTATCGTTGTCTTTTAGTTAATAAGGTTTTTGACGGCTACAAATATGGCATATCTAATAGACTAATGATGTAAAGCCAAAGAGTTTTTTTTGGTTAAATGTGCTAATCTCAGGAACTACGAACCGGAATTTAAAAAATCATTTAGTGTTAGTTAGTCCATTTATAGAAGGAAGGCTAAAGGCTATATAACATCACGCTACGACCAATAGGAGCAGTAATAAAAAAGTGTTGTAATAACGGGATAATTTATAAAGTTTTACGCGGTCGTAGTCGCGGACAACAACTGGTCCAATAGATTAAAAAAAGCTCTAATAAAACTATCGATTTATCAGAACCGTGAAACATTATTCAATGTAAGTGGTCCTTGCCAATAGTATTTGGTGTTTGGCTTATTGTTAACGTAACAAATATGTACCAAATATATCAGCACGGCGCCTGTTGGCTTCGGTCATAAATTCTGAAGGTCAGATCAGTAGAAACCATCGGATAATCTCTACTATCGATCCATGAAATCTATACTTTCTGTGGTGCTGCGTATAAATAAGCGTAACGCTGCAAAGTTTGGGATGATTCTCCTCTTTTGTTGTGAAGCAATTCTGACATTTACCTGTGCAACTAATTCTTAAGCATATTTCATTTTTAAGCATATTCCATACCGTAAGGAAAATATTAGACTCTATTACTAAGTCTGAACGTATTTCTGTATTTTAGTTGAAATTTTAATTTAAATGTATAACAACAAGTATTTGATGGCTCTCATACAAACGTGTTTTTAGCAGACTTTTCCTTTTTGATATTAGACGGTGCTGCTGTAACTCTACATTGCGCTACTGCATGCATGACGTGGTAGACTGTTATAGCTGTTCAACCTTTAGAATGATTTTTTTTGCTTGCAAACCTTCATTCTTTTGTGAATATCCTAAAAGGTGCTCATAAAAATTAGCTAGATTTAAAAATGTCTCAGAAAGAATTGGAAATGCAATAAAAGATAATCTTGGACTTTACTATTTTATAATTATTTTTGTACAAATTTTAAATGAATTAATGACGTTAAAATGATTGTAATCTTACCAGGTTCGTATAAAAAACTCAAGGTGTGCAGTAAGCGATGATCATGAAGCGATCACGTCAAGGGCGGCGCGGCGACCACGTCGCAGTGTCACGGTCGTGCTCACGTTACGTTGCCAAACAAAAGAATCCCGTGACTTCATTGATATTTTTAGTGATCTATTGCGGTAAGGACAATGTTTACTAACAAGCGATCATTTAGTTGTACAGTTCGGCACGAATGGGCTGAGACAAAAATAGGGCAAATGGCTCACAGAACCCATATTATCGTTTGTGTGATTTAGCCGGCAAAGTACATCCCACTCCCCTGATTTTGCAACTTGCGTGTGTCTAACGAATAGCTTCTTTCCCCAAGCCCATTTCAATTCATACACGATTTTTAAATAGTGTTTATATATATAAATATACGGTCAATTATTTCCTCAAAGTTTCCTAGTAGTGAAGCGCTCAGTTATTTTTCAATTAGGAAAACATTTAAATTGTATGTCGGCAGATAGTAAATAGATTACGTCGCAAGGCCAGAATTGTTAGATACATAATATACACAATAAATACACGTATAGTAACTATGTACTCTACTTTTTAAATGTTTTCGTAACCTTATTTTAATAGAAAACACTGTCCTTTAAACTTATTTCATGGTTTTCCTTACTAACACACTTTTATTAGTTTTTTAGAAGGTCTTTTACTTCAATTGGTATCACACAACACTGATGTCAAATTATTTACTATTCGGGCCATGGATATCTACATAATTTGTTAGGGTTATTATAATAACCCTAACAAATAATATGGGAGCTTCGAATGCGCAAAGACCAATTGGTCTTGGTGGTCTGGTAGGATCATAACCAACCTGATGATGATGAGGATTAAGCGATGACCAGTGACCAGGCTTACATAACGCGGCAACGATGTCTAGGTTGCGGCCAGTCATTGTCGAGCGCGATCAGATGGAACCAGTTGTAATAGAGATTCTGCGGCCTTGGTCACCGGTCCAGCACATCCGCCATTGTCACTGTGACTTTCTAATCATCATCAGAGTTCTGAAGGTCAAATAGCAGAAAAAACTTCTTATGCAAGCAAAATAATCGTCCAGTGTTTCTGATTCCGTAATAAAATAACGCACGCGTTGTCGGGTTTTCAGAAAGAAAAATTTTTCATAAGTCATCCGATAGTGATCTAGATAATATTTTGCTACGACATGGTTGCCATTGACATGCATTACAGGTGAAAAACAAGAATCAAACCTATATCCGCAGACCAATTTTTACAGAAAAAATCTCCACTTACTACTACTCCACGCCAAATAGTCTTATGCAATTTTTGCTCTTAGGATAAAAATAGTCCATGTAAACATACAATTCGTGAGATGCCTATTTGCGACAAAGCCGTTTAGCATTTACCATAATCTTATTTACTTAACATTGTTTACTACGTGCAGCTGTAAATAGATTATGTCTGCATGGAATTAAGTCTTTTGATCTCTTCTGTAGCTATGGGTTCCTGGTCCTCGGGGACAGAATACAACGAAACATTTAATGCACCGCAAAAAATGCGTAAGGTGTTTTTTTTGTTTTTTACTATTTTACTGTTTTCTGATAAATTCGGATAGGCTTTCCACAACTTTGACAGATACTTCATCTGTCAGATAAGCCTATACCACACTCATCATGAAGTCAGGCCCTGAACTAAGTTATTTAGTGTTCGTTTCTGAGTGCTGCTGAGTGTGTTGTTAAATCTTTTATTGTTGAAAATCTATTATTTTAAGCTGTAGTAAACACAACATACAAATAAAGCCTTACAAACATTATAACTAAAATTAAAAGAATCTTCTTAATAACTATAAGGGCCTGTTTCACTGCTTACAGATAGTCTATTCATTTGACAGATACAACTTTATTTGACCGATTTTATGAATTACCGATTATACCTTACTTTAACAGTAAGCTATGAAACCCTTAAGATAAATGATAGACCCAGGTAATATGAAATCCGGTATGCAGGGAACACTTGAACGCCGGCCAGTTGTCGGGTGTATCAGTGTTTTTTGGCAACAGAGCATGGTCGAAAATCAAGCGGTTATCTCGAGCACTTAGTGCACGTGATTCGCTATATTTAGGTAAAGGGGAAACATGCATTCTAATATTATAAATGGAGGAAGGAAGCAGCCAATCCGCTTGGTTTTTTGGATAGACATAATGGAAAGGGTGGAGAGGAACAACAGTTCTTTAGATATTTATATATGAATAGTGAAATTTGTTTTTCCGCTTGTGTAAAAGAAATTACAATAAAATAAGGTGGTCCATAGTTACAATTTTGTCTGTCTATCTGTAACATTACCTCAGACTATTTTCAAAAATTACCTTTAAAAATCGACTGACCTAAGTTAATAAAGCTCTCGAAAAGGATACAGGATTTTTTTAATTCTTTTTTTTTTATGATATTTAGGGGGCAAGCGAGCAGACGGGTTATCTAATGGAAAGCAACTGCCGTCGCCCATGGACATTTTTGACATCTGAATAGTCACAAGTTCGTTGCCGGCCTTTATGAGGGAATAGGGAATAGGTATAGGAGGATAGGGACGTTGGGCCACCGGTAAACTCACTCACTGAACGAAACACGGCACGACGCCGTTTCACGCCAGTTTTCTGTGAGGGCGTGGTATCACCCCGGTCGAGCCGGTCCATTCGTGCCGAAGCATTGCTCTCCCACGACAATGTGTGATGTTTATTCAGAAAATGTAAGTTTTGATATTTATAACGTAAATCATACGAAGTTTCGAGTTAAAAAAAATCCTAACCTGCCCTGTTATAAAACTAATTAGGTACATCACTAGTCACAAATATTTGTATCGCGTGCTTGTCGATATTATCGATATTCGGTCACGTCCCTATTTTTATCGACTGCCCCGTAATGTTCTTTTGATTATGTAACTTGGGTCGATTGACCTTCGTGTCATAACTTTTGTGATTATCTAGTTTGGTTTGTGATATTTCTAGAATTCCGTACCCAAAGGGTAAAAACGGGATCCTATTACTAAGATTTCCATGTCTATCCGTCTGTCTGTCTGTCACCATGTTGTATCGTTATTTAAAGAACGTTAATGGCTAGGCAGTTGAAATTTTCACAGATTATATATTTTTGTTGCCGCTATGACAACAAATACTAAAATAAATATTTAAGAAGAGCTCGCATACAAATAACGAGGTATTTGCTCTTTAGTTTCTTTTGATAATAGATGTCGCTGTTGTTCTTCCACATCGCGGTATAGCTTGATAGTCGGTTATAGCTTTAAGCTGTTTTAATTTCAAAATAATGTTTCTTCGATTTTTTGCTCATCTTTAGTACGCACTAGGGGAACCTTCGCACGTAAGTCCAACTCGTACTTGGCCGGTATTTATGTCTTAACGAATGCTAGGCATTAGTAAACGAAATCTGTTTATTGTAGATATTAACTTTCTTTTCCAGCTATGTTATTATTTTTTACATTTCATCAAAATCAGAGCAGTATTTATAAGTAACCCTTATCTAACGTACAGAAATACGTAAAGAAAAAAAAACTTTTTATTAGGTTTGAGCAGTTGTGATGACATGAAAATTAAACAAAATTTTTTGGAAGTCAAAAGCTATGGTTAAAAGAATTTTTAAAAGTTATATTAAAGACACTGACTGATAGTAAAAATGTGTCAAAATTTGGCGGTACATATATTTATTATAGTAATTAATATTAAAAATTGTACAAAGAAAAGGCAATTAAAATCCATAATTTACTTATAATCTATTAAATAATTTAAAAATAAACCTTACTCTTATATTAAGTTTTTATTGGAAAGGTTTATACCAGGAATTATTTATTTTATAATTCTACTACCATTTGTAATAAAAAAGAAACTGTTTTTGTTTAATAATAAGGCGAAGCCATAACGGTGCGCTGTGATTCGTAACGCGTTATGAGACGTAGCGCACCGTAGCGATTCGACGTAGCGTGACGTAGAGCATCGTAGCGATTCTTAGCATGACGTAGCGCGGCGTAGAGGCTCACAAATACAAAAACAAGAACACTCTCTGATCTTTTATATACTCAGAGAGTATTGTATATATAGAGAGAGACATATAATAATGTATATATTTTTTGATTAAACATTATTTAAAAAATAGTATTTTTACAGGAGCATTATAGGAAAACTATGTAGTCAGCACGTACGACATTCACCATTGAATCCAATGTCAAGTTGTGTTGAGGAAAAGTGAAAATGCAGGAAAAGTCTTTGGTCGCGTGTACAAGTAGGTCGGAGGAAAATCGTGATTATGGTTTTCATAGTTAAATAGGCATGTTCATATAACAAATATGTTTATAAATATTTCCATTTGAGACGATGGAAAATCTTACGAAGGGTATTAAAAGTAGGGTATTTTAAATAAGTAGCTGTTGCCCGCGACTTTGTCCGCGTGAAACTTGTACCGTTTTATTATTATAAATTATTCCGATTTTACATGGTTTTTTAATGTTATATAGCCTTGCACTATAAGTGGCCTAACACAGAAATATTTTTTCAATTCCGTCCAGTAGTTTCTGAGATTAGCACGTTTAAGCAAACGAACAGACTACTCCGCTAGATATTATACGTATAAATATATATAATTTGTTGTTCGTTATTTGTCACAAAAGTCGTGCAACCGTTCACATCATCGACTGTAGTATTTTGTAAACTTGTTGATCAAAGACGAATAGTGTGCCCTGAATACAATCGTGCTTGTGTGTCATTATCTGTTAATATAAGAGAAGCCATGACAGCTTCACAGTCAATTTATCCATCATAGCCCTAAGAGACAACAGATATCTTATTTTAAAGTTTTTGTTTTTGCAAACGTGACAACCCTGATCTTAATTGGCAGCCCTAAAAAGCACTTGATATCCGATAAGGTTCACAATTCACACGTCACCGTTAGTAACCCGTTAGCTGTCGTTGCCAAGCTGTATGCCAGTTTGGCATTCCGACATACTTCGTTGTTTGGCAAACGATACTGATACTAATGTTTACTAGGAACTTAGGAATATGTAAATTATTAGGAGGTGTTTATAAAAGTGAAATTAGCTGTTACCCGCGACTACGTCTGTGTGAAAATTTGTAAACTATCCCATTTTTACAATCATTTTTGATAACTGTTCGGCTCCTGTTGGTCGTAGCGTGATGTTATATAGCCTATAGCCTTCCCCGATAAATGGACTAACCAACACAAAAATAATTTTTAAATTCCGGTACGTAGTTCAAACTCTTCAGCTTTATATTAGTATAGATTAAGGGCCAGTTTCACCACTTCCCAATAAGTGCGGTATTCACAACTTATCTGACGGATGAAGTATGGAAAATAAAATGGGTTTATTTAAGCCGTAATTTCGCCTAAATATCTAATTTGTATATGCTAAATTTAATATTACCTTACTAGAAAATTTTACGTCACATCAAGCCAATTCCAATTAGTAAACTATAATCGCTGTCGAATGTCGAATTTCAAATTGAATTAATTTACAGAGACGCAATTTTGTTTGCGTCTAAAAATTTTGACTCTGTTTTAGAATTTATTATTGCGTTAAGAGATGTGAGTATATGAAGCGGGTAAATAACACTTTACAACAAAAGAACAATCTATATTATCTACACTAATAATTTAAAGCTGAAGAATTTATTTGAAGGCGCTAAACTCAGGAACTACGTACCGGAATTGAAAAATTCTTTTTGAGTTGGTACACTAGTTACTTATATTATGTGTGTCATAATTTTAACTAATCCTGAAGTATTTATTCGTCGTCCAACCAAAATACACTACACATTAAGTAATTTATAAGAAATCGTTTTCACTGCCCTAAGGCCCCCAAGTAAAACACATTTTTTAAATTGTTAGTTACTCGATTGTACTCTACTCAGTATCTACAAATGTATCTACTCAGCTCTTTATTTATGTGTGCATATTAAATTACTGCACTATTAAATGAACGGGTAACATAAATTTGATAAATTGATTTTGAACAGCTGAAAATTAACTTGATAGTAGGATAATAAAGAAGAATTAAAAAGTCGCGTAAAATACAAATATTTTGGGAACATTTTATTTTCCATGATCAAAACTAGCCTATCTTAATCTCTCACAAGTTTATACCAAAAGTCAAGTCGTTGGTTGCTTTGTTTACGCGAAGGGAAGGACAAACAAAGACATTTTTCAATTTTTGTATAAGTATGGATTACGATACAATACTTTATACCGTTCAAACACTTGGCAAAGCTTATGCTGCCCTAGTACATTCACGGCTAAATCGCTTAATCTATATTATGTAAAGAAAGCCTGGATCGGCTAAAAGATTGGCTAGGTTAATTGCCAACTAGGGCATGAAAATCCGCCGATTAGCCAAAGCCATCAGTTTATTCTCCTTTTGAATTCAAACCTGATTATTTTAAGCTTCTTAAAAGGTTTAAAACATTTTTACTTTACAATTTGCATAAATTTAGTATTATTTGAGTGAATTAACAAGATTGGACTTTTCTGAACATTATCCTAACACGAGATAAAGTAATAGTTAGCTAATTCTACTAAAAGGTTGCTAAGCACTTTCATTATCTTTTTTTTTGAAGAGGTGTATGTATGTTTATGTAACAGGTTAAGTCGATGATTAAAAGTAAATAATAACGTAAAAGAAACGTTAATTACAGACAGACAGATATCTGTCGGTCTCTAGGGTGTATCTTAAGATAAGCTAGAGTTGAAATTTTCACAAAACATGTATTTCTATTGCCGCTATAAAAAAATATATTTAAGAGTACATATGAGCACATATGAGAGCCATCTCATATGTGTTTATTTTCAAGTTTACTCTCCTTGGTACAGATCAGATGGCGCTGTAATACGTCTATATCGCTGTAAAAACTTTCGAAACTCTGTCTCCTCAATTTTCTGCTCACTACGCGAAACCCTTCGTGCGCGAGTCTAACTTGTAAACGGTATGTTTTTATTTTCAATAAAAAAAATCTTCACGTCATAAATCTATTTGCTCTGACATATTAAACTCTAATTTATTATATCAAAGACATACGTAGTAATACTATGTATGTACTAGTACATAATTTAGGTGCTTATTTAATATTTATTACAGTCGTAACATGAACGGAGTTGAGAGCAAAAGGAATAACCTTATTACGAGAATGCTTAAATTCTTCGTAAGAATTTTCTGGATTTGCATAAAATTAAATTTTGACGTTGACGAGTAATTTCATGTTAAATATTAAACTGGAGATGACAAGGTAGATCTTAGGGGTTCTTATGTTTACTAATAATGGTTTTAGAATAATAAATAATTTAGAATTACTGAAAACAATTGTAACTAAAAAAGTTTAAAGCTTTTCTTAAGAGCCCATACGTTTTACATTGTTGTCTATTGTATACTTATACAATGATATAGTATATACACAAAAGGAGATTCATTTTGGACCAATTCATCAAAATGCCGACCAATCAAAAAACTGTGACAGTTGGATAGGTGTCGCGAAAGTGATAATTTCTGTAGAGTTTGCACTGAAAGCAAAATTAAATCTGGGATGGGCACATTTCTTTTTCAGAGCTGCTACTTTCACATTGAGATCTTAATGGGACACATGTACATTGTAGTTTGTTTTGTTACAATTACAACTTTGAATGAAACGTCTGAACGTATGCCAATGTACCATTTTGACATTACTAGGTCATGACCGATTCACACCTCACACGTAGGTCATAGTACATATTTACTACATAAACAATGGTGTATCTCTCCTAGTCACATTCGGGGACGTATGAATTATACCACATTTCATAACAAAAGAGCACCTGGCACCTTCAATAAAATTTCCTCACCTAATTTATGCAAAAAACAAAATAAAAATCTACTTGTTAATAACTTCGTCAACTTACATAGTGGTAGAGACAGTTTCATAAAGAGAACACACGAATTAGACTTAATATTCTGTAGTCATCTTTCAGAGTCTATAATATAAATGCTAAAATAATTTCCGCAATATTGTATTTAGAACTCGCCTTTAATAATATAAGTGAAAACTGAAAAGTGCGATGAAAATATAGAGTACGTTAGATAACCTTTTTGATTTACGAAAAATGAAAGTCCTCTACCGTTTGGTACATTTAGGTAGGTACTTCAGGGCAAATCGGTGGATTAATAATTCGCAACAACGCCCGTAGCCCTACGTAACGTGAGTTACGGGATAATGGAACGTTTTGCCTGCGTTATATCAATCATTTATATGTATGCGTATAACCATTACCCGCCAACATAAAAAGCGACGAATTTATCTTATTTAGTAGTTCTGACTTTGATTTATTTTAGTGTGTGGTCTTCAGTCATATTCCATCTTCTCGCAAATATACCAGGGTATCATATCAATGATGGTATAGATTCGCTGTGCATTTCGAATATGGAACAGAGCGTCGTCACGCAGCCCGTGTGACATCCTCAACCTTGAACCACGTGACATACCTCGATCGATGTTCTCCTTTCGGCAGCCGCGCTGCGACTGACACCTATCACAGTAAAAAATCACGCACGCACTAACTAACACTGGGCAGGAGCGGCGTGCTCGCAGCTCGGCTGGGCGCTTCGGACTGAGCTAGCGGGAGCCAGCGAGCCGCCGCCGCCCCCGCCGCGCGCGCCCCTCGCCCCGCGCTCCCCCCCGCCGCGTGACGTAGTTTCAGGCCGATGGAAATTAGCAGCTTCCCGAGCGAGGGTCGCGGAACTGGGTCACGGGGCCTGCCCGCCCCCTGCCCCCGCCCCGCGCCGCCCGCCCCCGCCCAACACTCGACAAGTTTAAGGACGACTTACTATCGGCTACGTAGCGCGTACCCTACACTCATTAGGTGAAATTTTGTTGATCGTAAGTATAGACATTCTAATAATACTATATACAGGTGCCCTGTGATCAAATTCGATCATAAATATTAAAATCTATCGTATAGAGGAACTAAATATTTCTGAAAAAAAAAACAGACTTCAACAACAATTCAAAATTAAAGCATATTTTAAAATAACATTGATGTTCCACGCTTCTTCTTCATATTAACTATAACTGGGAGAAATTTTACGCCTTTACATCTACGCGTCTTTAGTAAAAAGGGGTATAAAGTTTTCCGCTCGCTTATTAATATATACATAGATGTAAAATGTTATGTACATTGTAGATATCATATGAGTTCTTGGATAGGTTATTTCAATATAACTTAAAATGCCACAATGATTCAATTCATGAAACCTATTATTATAAATGAGCTATTCGAGTTCTAGCCTACTTTGTGTAGGGTTCAGATATTACTAAACACTCTCTGAGAATGATTCATTTCATTCATACAATCAGCTATTTCAGTTCGAAAAGTTCCAAATCGATATTCCAATTTGTGTCCAAAACGGAAGCCGAATTCATTCACGATTTTGGCCATGAATTAAAATTCTACCAATTTCGTAATTTACAGAGTAATTAACATCAAAAGGTTTACAATTACCTATTTCTAAGAACTTAAGCCGTTTTTACGAGGGCGGATTCGGATCGGTTATATAAGCCACACAATCTCCCCAGTTAGTTAATCTACATAAAAATTAAATTTGAAGTTTGTTACACTCGCTAAAATTCGAGAAGGGCTGAAATGATTGGGCTAATTTTAGTTTCGAAATGTTCGTGTTATCTCGGTATGGTTTGTGGCGCGTTTAGATTGCTAGAAATATGGCCCAAAAATTCTAATCTACCCGACTACGCCAGAAGAAGGGTTATGTTTTTTGGGATATACATAATGTATAATTGCTTAGCACGCTCTGCAGCTTAAACGGCTTGATGGATTTTAACGTATGAGGTGTCGTTAGATTCGTCTTGGTAGCGAAAGCGACACTGGGTACATTAAAAAATCAAAATGGCAGATGTTTAAGTCAAAATTGTGAGGTTCCAAAATTTTTTTTCCGCCCGCTTAGGTCGAGTAGGGTGTCAAAATAAGGGGTTAAATAGCCATCCTAGAAATATACATAGCTTGATGTTTAAATTTCAATGGTTCCTGCTTCGTTTGTTTTTAAATATTTTGCTAGTGTAGATGATTAAAAAAAATTATTATGTCATAATTATTTATTGTGTCATATATATCATTTTGGTACTAATTTTTGTAACTAGCGGTAAAATAATAATGTACAAATTTTACGCTTACGACATGACAAGTGGACAATTAACCATTTACAAATAATTTCTGTTTATATACAAATCTTATAAATGAATTTTTATATTTAATATAAAATGACCTACCTCGTCATATTTGTATATATTATAAAATTTAAAATTTAATAATGTGACTTTAGAATTTTAATTAATTATTTATTAAATACGTCAGCAACAATCCTTGAATAGTATGTATTATAATGATAGAATAATGAAATAATACTTGCGATAAATATAGTTTATTACCGGGGCTCGAACCTGCACCTTCTCGAGTGCGAACCAAAGTCTAGCCCACTAGGCCACGGACGCTCTTATAATTTTAAATTGGAGTTCGTGAACTTATTTTATTTTTAATGCGACGAGTTTGAAGTTATAGTCCAAGTAAATAGTATGATATGTAATTCTATCTCTATACCGAAATAAATTTATGTTATTCTTCTCATGTTTATCTAAAAGGCAAATTCGAAAAACAAATTCGAAATGACGTTGTCTCTTTTAAATCATAAAAATATGAAACGTTCTGGTTGGTGAGGTACATTTAAGGAATGATTATTTGTTGATTTAGGCAATCAGAACTGTATTAAATTGTGTTCGGCCTGGCATCTTACATTTTATTTACATTCATCAAAGCGCTGGAAAAAAAAAACTTAATTGACAGAACTGTCAGTGCGGATCATTGTCAGTCCTGCCGCTATACATTCAGCTGTCGACGAATTCGGAAAACCTAATACGGAAAACGTGCGTTTGCGGTAGGCCTAAATTGTATCTGATTTTTCAGTTTGTTTCAAGCTTGCGTGTTCGGTATGTATTGTGCTCAATACCTGTGAAAAACCTCAAAAAAAATAATAAATAGAAATGTCGTCGTGTCGATGTCCATGATGATGATGTAAGTTATGCATATCATAATTGTTATCACACGAGAAATCGTCACGGTGACATTGGTGGTGTAACACTGCGCGAGGTCGTCCATTGTTCGCCGGCCTCTTAGACTACACCACTAGCGCGCGACGCGGTTCCGTTTGTGTTTATTATAAAAATAGATGTAGCCAGCGACTTTATAAAGTATCCCGTTTTTACAATATTCTTTGATTGCTGCACGGCTTCCGTTGGTCGTAGCGTGATGTTTTGTGTTATAGTATATAGATCTATAGCCTTCTTCGTTAAATTGATAAACCTAGCAGCCTAAACGAAGCAACCAATCAAGTCGATTGATTGCTTCGTTTAGGCGTGAAGAAAGGACAAACAAGTTTCGCAAAGAAGAAATTGCATCATAATCGTTTGTTTTTTTCGAAAATTGCAAAAAAATATATTTAAGAGCGTCCGCAGTCCGAGCGAGCGCAGGTTCGAACCCCGGTGTAGGCGTGTACCAATGAGACATTTTCCGATCTGAAGTACATAATACGGATGTTCATTGCCGCGGGAGAGCCATGCTTCAGCGTTGTGTTTCGTTCCATTACCGGTGGTCTAACTTCCGTAATCCCTAATCGCCCATAAAGGTCAGCAACACACTTACGACTCTTCGGATGTCACGAGTGTTCGTGGGCGACGACGGTTGCTTTCCATCAGGTAACCCGTCTGACGCACTCCAATCTAGTTGCGGTAGGCAACCACCTCCAGCCGCACATTTGCAGGGGCTTAGCGAGGCGCATCGCATTCACCATTCTCTGTGCTAATTTTACCACCAAATGGGTGGTAAAATTATTATGAAAAATGCTATGCGCTTTGCTGGCACGCCCAGTCACAGTATGCGTAGTTGCATTCCAAGTGGGGAGTGAGGCACCACGAGGTTTAAGTAGGTAGACCCTTGCCGAGAGACTCATCGCTCCTTCATCCCTATCAGCTGACGATGCGCAAAGCGAGTAAAAAGACCATTAATAACTATTTTCACTAATATTATTCTATACAATAGTACGAAGCCGTCAGAATAGGTAAGATTACAATATCTAACCGTATAATGCCGTGCTGTTGTAACAAAATGTACTCATCAAACATTTTAACGAAGCAAATCAATACGGGTGTAAAATTTGACGTCATCAACGACGCAATCTGTGACGTCAGAGAGCGTTGGAACAACAATCATTAACGTTTTAGTCGTTGTTAAAATTAATAGGATTATTATTGTCATCTTAAATTCTTAACAATGATATCTAATACTAGCTTTTGCCCGCGACTGAGTCCGGGTGAAACTTTATAAGTTATCCAGTTTGAAAAATATATATATATATATATATATATATATATTTACTGCTCGGTATTACTATTGGTTACGATCAACAGGAGCACGCTACGGCGTGATGTTATATAGCCTATAGCCTTCTTGGATAAAATAATTAACCAACACAAAAAAAAATTCATTTAATCCCGGCCAGTAGTTCCTGAGATTAGCGCGTTCAAACAAACTCTTCAGCTTTATATTATTAGTGTAGATAATTTACTAACTCCATTATTCTTAAAAATATTTAAACAGTGTTTAACTAATCACGATTCGCAGTCCTTTTCTGGAATATTGAAAACGTCACACGACAGAAAGGGACAGCAAATGTTGATTAGTTAAACAATGTTTAAATACATTTATGAATTAGGGGGGTAAATAAATAAGTGCCTAGGGCCTAACTGATGGTCTATGTGCACAACCCAAACCACTGAATGAAAAAACCAAAACACAGATAGATCGAGGTGAAATTTGATATGCAGGTAGATGTTTTGATGTAGGCATTAGCTAACAAAGTATTTTGTTAAATTATACTCCCAAGCGAGTAAACTAGGGGATGAAATTTTGTATGATGAAATACTTAACGCTGAGCGAAGCTACGGGAAAACAATAACACTTAGAATGATAATAAAAAAACGCTAGTATTACATGTTTTATAAAAATGCAAATGAGTCAGTTGGTTTGAAATTTGCCTGAAGTAATTTAGATACAATTAAAAAACAAATACTTAGATGAGATAAAAAGTACCTTTGTACCAAATTGTGTTAATTGTAAGTCTTTCTTTGTATTTTGTTTATGTGTACATAAATTATTAAATAAATAAAATAAAATGTCGACACGAGCGGAGTCGGTAAACTTTTCTCAGTCCTACAAGTTGAATGAACTTACATAATTAGGGTGTTAGGAACTAATCCTGGTGTTACTGGTTCTTAGGGAGTAACTTTTTCATTTAGCATTGGCAAACTTCGCTACATGTTATCCCGTAAGTACCAGGGACACATGAACTTCGCTATTTACAATATTATAAGTCCACTATGTAATGCCCGCAACTCCGTTGTCCCAAAATTTGTTTATCGCGAAAGAACCGTACATTTTCCGGGATGAAAAGAATCTTATGTCCTTCCCCGGAATACAAAGGTCCATGCCGAATTTGAGCAAAATTGGTTCAGTGGTTTGGGTGTGAAGAGGTGACAAACAGATAGAAACCCTTTCGTTTTTTTCAATTTATAATATTAGTATGGATGTTCCAAAAACTATGATATGAATCTTCAAATAAATGTATCAATATTTTTTAAAATTTTGGATTAGATCGGACCACGGAATCGCGTTCTCCATATAATTCAAGGCATATAATTCAGGACAACGAATTTTATATAGAGTAAATAATATACCATTAAAAAAATAATTAAATATTTATATATCTATCCGAGTTAGCGGTCATTAACCCTCTTCTTTGTTCAAACAGCGATTTTCAACAAGTGCCAACACGACGTTTTGCTTGCGGTCTTTATAGAAATTATATTTTTCAAAAAGAGTACATACACCCCTTAAGTATTATTACTTATCTTCGTATTGTGTCGCTACGGCATGGCGATATAACCATGGCCAGTGTCAAGTAAAGGCGGGAAATCAATTTTCTTGGTCCAATAATTTTAATAACGACAATAATATAATACTGTCCAATCTCAAGTCTAGTCATTTAAACCAGGGTGGAGGCGTGTACCAATGATATTTTCCGATTTCAACTTCATAATACGGACTCTCATTGCCGTGGGAGAGCTATGCTTCAGCACGAATGTGCCGGCTCGACCGGGGTGATACCACGGCCTTACTCGAAAACTGGCGTGAAAAAGCGTTGTGCTGTGTTTCGTTCAGTGAGTTAGTTTACCGGAGGCCCAACTTCCCTAATCCCTATTCCCTATTCCCTCATAAAGGCCGCCATCGCACTTGCAACTCTTCGGATTTCACGACTGTCCATGGGTGACGGCAGTTGCTTTACATCAGGTGACCCGGCTGCTCAATTGTCCCCTATATATCATAAAAAATTAAACCTAATCACATTTTCCTCTAAGGAACCCTGTATCAAAGCTGAACCAGAAAAAATAGCACGGCAATTTATTTCGCTATCTCCAACAAACCGTAGCAGGAGAACAGAAATTGCAAAGATAAATAAATTCTGTAAACCCTCGGAGAGAAAACACGTATTTCACCGCCCGTACCGAAATTACGTCAAACGTAAAGGAAGTTCCTGAATTTTTGGATTCAGGGATCGATTTAGAAAAATATGCCAGCTATAAGGAAAAGTTTATACATAAAAGGTGATCTTATTCATTACTAGCCGTTGCCCGCGACATCACAAGTATGTATGTGTGGCGGCAGGTGCTTTCCATCAGGTAGCCCGTCTGCTCGCTTGCCTCCTAAATATCATTAAAAAAATCAACTAGATTCTATCTCTAGATTAGACCTAGTTCAAAATCACCTATTTTGAAATCAAGTATCGAAAAATCATTTTAACGAATCGAAATAAGTTGTTAAAAGGACAGGAGGTGAGCAACCTGTTTTTTTAAGTCTCCTGCATTTTTTATTTTCTGCGTTTTGATTTTAAACAGCAGCAATACCAAGAATTATGTATTCTCTGTTAATACCACAGATAACATAATATTGGTACAAGTTACTCGTATATACTCATATTTCTATATATATATTATTTTGTTCTATTGTATATCCGATAGCAACAATAACTCGTATATACAATATAATATACACAATTTTCCGTGGAACAAATAAGAAAATTGTAAACGCTTACGGTACGCCCACTTACCCCGTGATAACATGACTGTGTCATATTACTTTCACCTCAAGTACCAGGGAAATATATCTCTCTAAGAAATACAAAACGCATTATGTACTATCAGAGAAGTTGATTCATAGCAAAGTTGATTCATTGCGGACCTAAGTAATTTGATCGCGTTATTTCAAACCCAGCCGAACATTAAATGGCGAAATTTTGTCAACTGGCTATGAATATTCGATGGTACCTAAAAACATAAAATAGTCACGGTAGTAAAAAAGTTATTTAGAGTGTCTTTTTACAGGACTGCTCCAAACGGAGGGTCATGGTTTTCGACTGTTTTGTATGTATGTATGTATGAAGATGCTCTGCCTTAGCGACATGATGAATTTTAATTTATGAGGTCTTGTTTCGTTCGTCTTGGTGGCACGAGTGACACTGAGTCACTGACCTCCATAACAAAAATACGCTGAGCTAAGACGATTTGAAGCGCCCCGCCTGGTCGGGAAAAGAACTAAATTTGACATAAATTGCAAATGGCCGCTCAACCATTAATAAAGACAGTAACATTTAATAGTGCTGAAGTTTTCTGTCAATAAAAATCGCTATCTGTGACATAAGTGATCTGTTTGAAGCTAATAAGTAATAAAATAGTAAATTATTGTAGATATAATAATGTTTTCAAAGTAATCTTGAGATTACTTCACCCCGTCTACAATCGCATCAAAATATTTTAATTGAGCTGCATACATTTTTATCGATATATTATCACTGTCCCATCTATGTCATTTGTTCCTTTCCCGCACACACTGCCATCAGCGCCAAAATGGCGCAAATCAAATCTACTTACCATGACTAGACTTGTCGTCAGTCCAGCGTATTTATATTGACGTCAGTGAACTAAGTAAAAAAAAAATGATAAAATTAAAATGTTTTTTACGCAGACGGGTTTTTTTGGTCCCTTTGCTTCCCGTTTACTTATACAATGCCTAGATGTCCTACCTCGCTCGAGTTCCCAGGAGAAGCCTTGTAAGCCTCGATAAATCGTGTTTGTAACAAAACTTTGCCTACAACGGAATTTAATAAAATTCTTCAGAGTTTCCAACATTGGTAGATAAGAAATGATCGATTAGATGCCTGCTGTAACCTATTTTGTAACTGTTTTACATAAATATACACATGAGCTGTTTTATCCTTTAGCAAGAGTTTTCTACTTCCGTGTATATGAATTTTTATTTATTATACAGAATGTAAGAAAAGGAAGGTATGGGACTTAGGTCAATTGTCCACCATCACCGTCAACTGGATATTAGGATATTGCGGCCGAATAGAATGCAAATTTATGACATAGATTATAGGTTTCATTTTCCTCTACACCTTTAATGACGGTGACAACATTGACGATAGAGCAATGTCGCAAAAAAATGAAACTTATAGCTTAAATCATAAAGTTGTATTTTATAGAGCTGAAATAATCTCGTTCTCGGTTGACTGTATTGGTGGACAAACGGCGTTAGGGTGTGTATGTGTTCCTTACACAGAGCTAACTGTTAAAGTAGGAGATCTTAAAACAAAAAGTGTTTGTAAATACAAACTTCTGTGCTACTACTTTCACAGTTAGTACGTAAGGGCTCATTTACTTTTGTTATGTAAAAATAATTATGATGGAAAATCTCTCTTCTTCTAATTTTCTTTCCCTTGAATGTAAACGTACTCTTTAAAAGCTATGTGCTCTTGGTGTACAATAATGTTCAGGAAAAATCTATGTGTCCCTGGTGATTTTAGGGTTATTTGGTCTATAAGCAAACCCCGCTTTGAAATCATAATAAATGCTACCATGAAAAATGTGGTCAAAAACATCAGCACTTATTTAGATTTTGACTTTATATCTTACATGCAATTTTAATAAAATTATTTGCACAGAGAAATATTATGATCATTCACAGGTGTGGTTCCGTAGGGGATACGTATTTTGTTATTTACGAGCGAATCGCGTACGGAATCAATCGTTAAACAATTTCCTCGAGTTCTGAGGAAATTTCGTATCATCCTGGGAAAATATACAATGAAAAATACGCCAACTTTCTACCTCAAATATGTTTTGTTAAACTTTTTTGAGTATAAAAATTTCATACTTTATTATGTTGCCCGAATTCTTTGGAGTCAAATTCTTTTAAGTGTGGCGCAATATTTAACTATATTAGTATCATTTTTATGCTTAAATATTAAAATGTAACCTAAGAATATATTAAATATTATAAATATCATATAATTCATATGCAGGGCACCTCGAGCTGAGCAGGCGCTGCTGCAAACCATGCAGAGAACCTCAAGCGACGCAAGTACGAGAATCTAGGCGGAGACCTCGTTTTTGAACCGTTTGGGGTGGAAACCCTAGGCTCGTGGGGTCCAGGGCCGAATAATCTTTTTGAAGAGATATCCAAAAAGCTTATCGAAGCCACCCGAGACCCCAGAGCCGGGAGCTACCTGGCACAACGGATAGCAATTGCCGTCCAACGAGGCAATGCTATCAGTTTGCTGGCTGGGTGGCAGAGTGCTAGATGGGACGACCTGGGAAAGATTTTCTTTTTATTTTTATCTTTAAGTCTGTATATTGTTAGTTTGTATTTAATTTAGTTTATAGTTTGTTTATAATATTATAAGAAAATTGTTTGTTTTGCGAATAAAGAAAGTTATTATTCTATGTATTTTTTCCTTTATGTAGTATAAGTTATATCTGCTTATTAAAAATATTTGGTTTATTGTATAGACTCACTCAAATGGATTCGTATTAGTTCGAGTGTAGGCATAAAACTGTGTCACTTCTGCGGTGTTAATCTAATAGCAATTACCGCCCTTTTCAAAAATTGAAATTCACCGAGTGTGACAAGTTCGATATACCTCAATGAGTAAACTAATATTTTTTAAGAAACAGGAATGCACTCGGAAATTTTACAGATAAAAATTTAAAAATAGAATTTGATCAAAGATCGGATGTTGACCATGCTTTATTTATTTTTAGGACAGTTTTAATCACACAGCTTTGTTTGGTGATATCGAAAACGTCTATAACTTGTGCATGAAAGATCTCAGCTTAATTAGCAATTTTAGTTTTTGAGTAAGATTATTACAAGAATGTTTATTTTACAAAATTGCCAAAGAATAAAAAAGTAACAGTTAGTACGCGAGCAGAGGAAAGTTTGTGTAAAAGTTCAACATTTTCGTTAACAATAATTATTTCTTTTTATGTACATCCACATATTTGTAAAATATTTTATATCCACAAAGCAATAAATAAAATGTCTATACTTTATCGTCCCTAATAGTCAGTAATTATTCAAAGCCAAGCAACGTTTGCTATATTTGAAATTCAGATTTGGTTAATACTCAACAAGTGATGGTTTAAGGGCCAATGAAACAAACCCAATATACCTAAACTAGTTCTTCGCCGTGAACTTAGACTTTGCAAAAACAATATTTTTTTAATGGCTAATATTTCCAAAATCACTTGTTGCAATAATTGAAATTGTATTGACATTCACATCAAAAGTGATCGTTTTATAAACATTCATAAAAATGCATTTTTTCCATCAAGTTCATTTAATTTTGTTAGCCTCGGTCCCTTACAATGTTGAGGTAAATAGACTTATCGGTAAATAGTAATTGTAAGGTTACTAGTAAGTTAGTACTGAAACTTTTCTTGACAAAGTTCCTAACTATAAGACTATGTAGCTCTCAATTTTTTTATCAAAGAAAATAAATAAAAAGATATTGCCATTTCTATTACAACTTGAGCTGATCCATCCGAGTTTTATTATCGTTACAGATTTTCTCTAAAGATACAGTTATTGGGGTTTTCATGCGTTCATTGTTAATCGAAATCTGCGGATTGTAAGTCTATCAACCATTGGAGTCAATTTTATTTGATAGATCCAGATCAATTTCCATTTAGTCTATATTGGCTGCGTGAAAGCTTCATAAGATTTACTACTTGTGGTTGGTGTTATATCGAAATATGCCCAAACTTAATCAAGTATTTGTATATAACCATTTCTGCCATAGTGATCCTTATGTCCTTAAAAATCCTTTCAGAGGTAAAACGACTCTGAACAGACAGTATACAGACTGGTCTTTGTTGAAAGCTCGGTAATAATGTGTTGCTAATACAAACAATGAATGCGCTCAGCTTTTGCTCCAACAAATCTGAGGTACTTGTTTTCTTGTAGAATGACAAATACATAGTTTTAAATCAACAAATTTACTTTTTTGGATTCAAAGTATGTCCATTTTACGAACGATTGGATCAATATCATGATCATAAAGAAACTGGCGTGAAATAACGCTTACGTTGTGCTTGCAGAGTAAGGTAATAATAGCTCTAGGAGGGTGGATATTTGAAAGACCTGGATGTACTAGTTATTTTACTAGCTAGCAAATAATACCCTACATTATTAAGTTTTATTAAAACCGCAATAGTATCTAAAGCAATAGTCAAGGGCCACACAGTATTAAAAATATCCAGGTCACCTTTTTTTAATATAACAAATGAGCACAAAGTAAGTCCTACATACATTTAGAATTTACTATTCCCAATTACTTTTTAAAAAAAAAAAGGTAACAAAATAGAAATAAAGAACCAGTGACATTTAATAAAAAAACTGACAAATAAAATAGATAAGAAGGTATAAGATAATTAGATTATAAATTCTAAAGGAACAGATTTATAACAATTGAAAAAACGTGCACAGAATGCTGATGTTGATCATGACACATGAGGCAAAAAGGAACTTAAACAAAGATTCCTCCCAGATGCAATTAACCTAAACAGGAAACATCTTAACGCGTTCCCGACTTCGCATACGTTTTGAATTTTTTTTTAATGTCCCCCGTATAAAGAATGTCTTTGTTAATTAACTTCTTTATTTTTAATCTAATTGTAATTTATTTTATGTTTTTCGAACCTTTTTGTTATTGTATTTATACAAAATACAAAATGTAGTATAATAGCTAAGAGAATTAGTATGGTTTTTGGACAAAAACAACCAAAAAGTATGTAAACAGGTCAAACTATACTGGAGTATTTCATAATACTATTTGTAAAGTTTTGCGGCACTGATTGCTCATATCAAATTGAACGTGTATTAATTAACTTACCGATTACTTGCACTTTTATTGCGTTTAAATCACAAACACATCACTTCGTTTTTATTTTAACGTCTAGTTTTCTTAATAAAGATACTATCACTCAAATTAAATTCAAATTTGGAATACAAGTTGCTGCTCTTATTTTTTGTGTTTGTTTATAATTTTTTTATAATAGCGCGTGCAAAGGGTATCGTAGTTTTTGCCTCACTGAATCGTGTTTTACAGTTAGTCGGGGACAGTTATGAAAGTAAAGATGGAAGGAGGAGGAGATGCGTTGTTTATATAAATTATTTTGGTGTCATTATCCATTTTTGTACTATTTCTATTAGCTTTCACGGGTCACCAGACAGAAAAGATAAATAGCATAACATAACGTTGGTTAATTTAGTATTTAATTAATTTTTTCGATAACAACTTGCATATCTAATGAGGAGGACAAGATTTGATATTTATAGCTCATTTTCATAATTAAAATGCTATCAAAATAGTAACTAAGTTAGTTCTGAAACAAGCGGACATTAAAAGAGATATTTTTACGAAAACTTGGTTCATATATATCTTTATACTCACAAATAATACATTTATTTGAATATGTACAAATACTTAATTTTAATTTGGATCGTTCATAGTTTTTATCTAAATATTTGCTATTTATTTTATTAGTATGTCAATAAGTGCATACTTGTGAAGAACATATAATTTAATAATTATTATAGTAATACCGACGTTTACGTTAAAGTTGTAAGTGGGCGATTTGCTGCAGTTCCTAAAGCTACAACTAATGTAGGCTAACATGTTAGTTAGCGGGTTCTTGGTAAATTTTAACCGTTTTAGAATATATTTGTGAATTAAACGTTGTGATACATTTCTCCTTGTATTTATGTCAAGAGTACGACCAAAAAATATAAACTTCTTTCGAAAGATAACTTTAACGCAAACATAAACATGTTATCAAAAAATATAAAACAAAACGTCACAAAATCAAATTGTATGTACTAGGAGAAATTGTCAAGAATTTTCGTTAAATAAAGAAAGAATATTGTACTTTTAAACCAAACGGAAACCTCGGTTAGGCAAGCTGCAATTTGTTACGCGTGGTAGGCCTGTAACACGACGTATTAATAATCAGTGACTACATCATGAGGAGTGACGATATCACTAGAATGTTATGCTTGCGGCATAAATACTTGCTTAAATGAACGCTCAAAATTTAAGAACAGCAGAAAAATATTACTAGCCGAAACTTTAAACAAAAGTAACAACCATTAATAAAAAGTAATTTACATAATTCTTCAAAATATTTTCGTCACACAAGAACAAAGAACTTAACAAAAAGACTTGTTCTCGTTTATCAAAAGACATTGTCACTTCATAAAATATGGCAGATTCCATTTTCATATTATTTTTAAATGCTTTCGCTGAAGATATGGTTCATTAGCCCTCGGTCAAAAAATTTGCCATTTTCATACAAAATGCGATTGTAAACAAAGTGTTGTGTTGTCATTTTGTTGTTGACAATCGTGGTTAATATTGAAGTTTGATACAGAGGGTGACGGAACCATACCGCCAATTTTGAGCAAAAAGACAATAAAAAATGTAGTCCGATTTTGATTGTAACGAATAAATTTTACTTCGACATCAGTGTTACCAACTCTTAAAATATTTATCCCTAAACCTAAGCCAAAACCCCCTAAAATTGCCTAAATTAAAAAAAATCCCCTAAAAATTATAACTAATAAAAAACCTTGAAAATAGATAAAAAGTTACTACAGAATATTAATAATTAATAATAGTAATTAATACAACATTATTAGTACTAATGGTATTGATATAATGCGATGACGCCGATTATTATTAATAATATTATTACATGATTTTTTACCTTTGAATCATTCATGAATACTGATACTTATCATTTACCAATCCCGATGGGATTGATTTTCCATTATCTTATATTATATATATAAAAGAAAGTCGTGTTAGTTACACCACTTATAACTCAAGAACGGCAGAACAGATTTGGCTGA
>JAOTAV010060213.1:0-14875 GCA_026546445.1 Cyclargus thomasi
ATGGGACCTATTCGGAACAATACCCTATACAACAAAGCAAAAATTTTGAAAATCGGTTTACAAACGGCGGAGCTATGCGCGAACATACATAAAAAAATATATATATATCCACAGCCGAACATACAACCTCCTCGTTTTTTGAAAGTCGGTTAAAAATCGTTTTCTATGAAGATGGTGGACCTACTCGATGCAGGCGCTACGTAATCAATTATCGTTGTTGGTTTTTCGGCACGATCATGGTGCAAGCATCCACACTATCATTCGTAGTATTTTATCAACGATCTAAGCTGAGTATGCCCCCTATATGATCTAAGGCAGTGGTTCCCAATCTTATTACTCCCGTGGACCACGTTAAAAAATTTAGTGTTTTCTTGGACCCCCTGCTACACTCCCCCACCACCACCCATATAATATTATCGAGTACATCTGTTTGCAACCAAAATTTATTCTGGTTGCAAGTTGCAAAAAGTCTTTGATAGTCTGTCATTAGCCACTTTCTTTTCATCAATGGATTTGTGATCCATGGTGATATTGTCATCAAACCCGGTTTTGAAGTCATCATGCAGGGTAATATATTGTTCACTATCTAATATTAAGTAAAAGTAAACTAGTAAATGGCAAAATTTGGGAGAATTTTCGTGGACCACTAAACGTAAATAGAACATAATTGAGTTGACAAAAGTTAATATAATAATATTGTACATAAATCCCTCGAATAAATATCACGGAAAGAGCATTTCCAATAAAAAAAAACACCAATTTATTCACGCCCATGTAGACCCCCAGTAAGTTTCCTGTGGACCCTTGGGGGTGCCTGGACCACTTTTGGAATCTAAGATCTAAGTATTTCGGTAGCCATGCAGAACTTACGACACACCCGCAGTATACTTACATATAACCTGCAAGTTGACGGGTTCTGCTCTGCCGTCCCCCTCGACGTTGGAGGCGATGCAGGTGTACCGGCCCGCCTGCTGCCGCGATACACCCTGCAGCGCCAGGTGTGCGGAACCCGCTATGACGCCGGCGCGCTGGTTGTGCGTCATAACTTGACCCTAAAAAAAGTGAGATTTGAAATGTCTGAAATTCTTAGGTTCCACTTCGGTTCGCTTTTTCTTATGATACTTAGAGGGCAAATGAGCAGACAAGTTACTAGATATAGGATAGCAACTGCCGTCGCCCATGGACACTCGTAACATCTCAAGAGTCGCAAGTGCGTTGCCGGCCTTTTTTATGAGGAAATAGGGAATGGGAATAGGGATAGGGGGTTAGGAAAGTTGGTAAACTCACTCTCTGAACGAAACACAGCATAACGCTGTTTCACGCCAGTTTTATGTGAGGCCGTGGTATCACTCCGGTCGAGCCGGCCCATTCATGCCGAAGCATGCCTCTCCCACGACCATGAGCATCTGTATTACATAACACGTCCGTATCCGTATTACATATTACATAATACAAGTACATACTTGAGATCAGAAAATATCTCATTTAGACTGGGGCTTAAACCTGCAACCTCTCGAGTGCGAACCCAAGGTCGTACCCACTAGGCTACGGTCGCTCGCTGAGCGGAGTTAGTTAGTAATGGCGTAGAGTAAAATAAAACTTAAAACTTAAAGTGGCATTTTATCGAGCCGAAACGGCCTTAGAATTACTTGTCAATATAACAAAATATTGTCCTTCCATGTCTTAGAAACTCATATATGTTTAGTTTCGTTAAAACTACTATATTTTTTCTTTAGAGCCATTTGAGCTCAACCGGTAATGACGCAGCCCGCCGCGCGCCGGTCGCGTCATTTCATGTCATTACGCTGAGGACAATGACAGTTGCATGTCTTTTGTTATGTAATTGCAAAATCAATTTCGGTCGCGTGAACACCGAATTAAATGTATCGTTAAAACAGTTTCTTGGTCCGGATAGTGAGTAATATAAAAGTGTATTTCGAATGTAATGAAAATGGTTTTCTGTTTATTATCCTCCTATCGAGAATATGTATGTACTTATGTATGTATATAATATGTATAAACGTACGTATATATTATACGTATTATTATACGTTTTTCAATGTATGAGGTATCTTTAGATTCGTGTTGTTAGTGCAAGTGACATGGGGAACATTTAAAAAAATAAAAAATCAAAATGGCGGAATTTGAAGGCAAAATAGTAAAGTTCCAAAAATTTTTTCCGCCCATTTAGGTCGAGTTGGGTAGAAATTCTAGAAATATACATAACTTGATGTTTAAATCGCTGGTTCCTGCAGTCGGGTTTTCTGTTTTTGGACATTAAGCTTGTTTCCAGATATAATTTTTGCGTCCGATATAAAAATTCCAATATATTTTTAAAACTTAAAGGTACAATTATGTACATCACATATTTATGTACTAGTGCCTGCAACTTCGTTGGTCAAAAATTTGTATATCACGCGGGAACCATACATTTTCCCGGAATAAAAAGTATCCTATATGTTGCCCAGACCTAATAGCTATTAAACAAAAAATATTTATTCAAATCCGTCGAGTAGTTCCTGAGATTAGTGCGTACAAACAGACAAACATACAACTTTTTTACTGTAGATATATTGTGTTCTATTACTGTTCCTTAGCACCCCCACATTGGCTATTTTGTAAAAATATTAAATGTACAGACACTCTAATTTTACTGATTTATTATATGTATATACATAAACCATTTAGTTGTCTATATTTATATTTATAAATATAGACAACTAAATGGTTTTGACTGTCAAAATCACTGGACGTATTGGGCCGAAATTTGTCATAATTGTAAATCTTATAACGTAGGCGTATTTGTAAAGAAAGGATTTTGATAACAAAACAAAATAGTAAATGTAGAGGGGATAAAAGTTTCTATTAAAAATAATTCTTAACAGTGAAGCGAAGCCTCGTTCAGTTGCACACACATTCACACACAACACTCTCTGTCCCCTTGTGGAAAGAAAATAAAAGTATCACTTTCTGACTCATTACTCTCAAAGTAAACCCTTATGGCGTGTAGTAGGTGGCGGAGCGGTGTAAAATAAGTCAAAACATAACTCACTATTACCATTTACTCGGTTTATTACGCAGTAAAAACCGTTCACACCTAAGCACACTATACAGATAGGAGGAGAAAATAACAAGGATTATAGTCTATGAGTTAATTTTAAACACAGATCAAAATTTAGTAGATCGCGTAATTAATATTATGTCGTCGGCAAGGCAACAAGCGACACGGGTTCAACGTACGGAAGTGATTTTTAGATTAATTTGCTATTGCTAGGGACCGAGCGCGGCGCCTGCGCATCCATCGGTCAGGATTCGCTAGCCGCTAGGTACTTAAGGGTCCGCGCGGCGCAGCGATCCGGTAACGTAACATGTTTGCGCGTACGAAATAATATGAAAATATTTAAAATTCTACATATAGTTTAAGTTAATTCGTAGTTTTAAATTTTTATTATTTCTTATGTAATTTTAAAAATGAAATTTATATAGTTTGTGAATATTCTGTAGTTATAAGTTTTATTTAATAACTATTCTATAAAGGTGTGTATTGTGTATGTTTGTATAACTGTGTAAGTATATCTACAGGGCATACGAATGCCATAAATGCTTTAAAGTATACAGTGACACTCAACGCATCAATTTACAATAATAATGCAAAATTAGCTTTATGATGTTTTAATTTCGTAGTATCACATTATCAAGTTGCATTTGAAAATCGCGTAATACTTCCAACTTCTTGCGTTACCATAGACTGCCTGTGTTCCTCTCGCTCGTTCCAACTAAGTTTTTGCGAAAAACAAAATGGATCGGTTGCTTTGTTACCACACGAAGAATAGATAAACAAATACATACATACTTTCTAATTTATAACCTGTAAATCTTAGATACTAATGGATGTAAAACATGAAAAAAAAGTATCGACTCGGATGGATGATTAAAGGAAAAAAACTGAAAATGACTTAGTTGGAACTTGCGAAACCCTGAATCACCTGAGCATGATCATAAACCTGATTGAGGTCATAATCTACACGGATGGGCGACAGAAGAGAGTGAGCAGTAAAACGATCGTGACTCTTTTAGATATGATACCCAGGGGCGACGTCTGCCACTTAAAATCGTGTGGGCTGAAATCATCCCCCCGGCGTGCCTTGAAACCTTTTTTCCTGAAAAAGTAATTGTCCAAAAAAAATAATCCATTATATTAAATACTAAAACTACATGGCAGACTTGTTTTCGTTTTATACAATTTTATTCTCTTTGTTTCATAAAAACGGCCTACACAAGGAAATTAATTTTCAATAGAACACCAGAGTATTCTTTGTTGTGAAATATTTAGTGTATTTGTAAACCTTTGTTATGATTACGGACTTAATTACGTTCACAATTATCGTCACTTCACCTCATTTGTCGAAAGAGAATCTAAAGACGAACGTCGCAAGAAAACATAAAATAAAAAGTACTTTGCGGAGTACATGTTTATAAGCCTCTTGTAACATTAAGTGAGCATTTTTCGAATGCGAGTATAAAAGCTATACAAAAGTAAAATTCCTCTTTAACAATAAAAACATTAGCATTGGTTGAATATGAAAAGAAGTCATGGAATTCGCATGTACCGATTCGTTTATTTCGTACGTATTTGCCAACGTTTCGCAACTGACTAAGCTTTCCCGATAGGTAGATATTTTGTATGTTCGTTTTTCGGCGCCATTATTGATTTCAATTACGGACTATTGTGTGAATTCTATTGTGAAATATCTGCCGTTTGGATGTTGCGAATAACAACCTTTCTTTATATACACAAATCCGTTCAAGTAGAAATGTTGTATACTTTACAATGAGCTAAAACCAGTTTCAAGCGTCCGTAGCCTAGTCGGTAAGACCTTTGGTTTGCACTTGAGAGGGTGCAGGTTCGAATCCGCGTGGAGGCGTCTACCAACGAGACATTTTCCGATCTCAAGTACAAAATACGGATGCTCATTGCCGTGAGAGAGTCAGGCTTCGGCACGAAAACGCCGGCTCGACCGGATTAATGCTGTGACCTCAAAGAAAACTGGCGTGAAACGGCGTTGTGCTGTGTTTCGTTCAGTGAGTGAGTTTACCGGTGGCCCAACTTTCCTAAGCCCCTATTCCCTCATACCGGGCGGCAACGCACTTCCGACTTTTCGGATGTCGCGAGCGTCCATGGGCGACGGCAGTTGCTTCCCATCAGGTAACCCGTCTGCTCGCTTGCCACCTGAATGTCATAAAAAAACATAAATCATTAATCCTTATGTTACTTTTGAAGCTTTCTTTAATCTTGTCAACGCGGGTGCTTCTCGAATTCGTTATGTGTTATTAAAACATCTTATGCAAAAAGCACTCAAAATTCTCGCGACAACATGTCGAGTGTCTTATGACTACAAGGTCCAGCAAAGTAAGAAATTATTAGGTGATACATCAAATATTAAGATGATTTTGAATATGCTAGCGAACAACTAACATTTTACAACCTTCGAGTAAATACTATTTTTTTCTAATAAAATGTTGATAAATCTTGTTATTTTGCGATCTCCATTATCTAGTTTGTCTATCTAGCTATACATCAAATCCACAATATTTTAATTTCAGATTATTTTTCTAGTCCCAAAGCGTCCATTTACGCAATAAATACGGCAGTTTTTGAAATGATAGTTACCCGCTTCTTCCAGGTATGTCTTCAAATGTTATGCATAAAGTATAACATTGGGCCGTATTTACATTTTTCAACAATTAAAATGAAAAGAAATATTTTCCCTGTATTGGTCCCTTTATTTATGGTGTGTAGTATGTGACTTATGTAGTTTTATCATATCATAGAGAAACTAGTGGCTAAACTGTTAACATTATGAAAAAACTTTTTGCAGTACCGACCTTCTTAGAAGAGTGGTGCTTTAAGGAAAATTACCCAAAGTAATATATATCTAACTCGGGTACTTGTTTCTAACTGGAGTAGGTTCACGGAACAACCTTAATTTATTGATTTTGGGAAATCTATAAACAACAAATGTTAAGCTGTTTAGTGTTAAGTTAGAAATTGTGTCAATAATTTCAACTACACGAAATTAAAAAGTAAAAAATGAAAAGCATTTTGTGACATTTGTGTTGCAGAAATCAATCGCTATCAATATTATACGATACCTTATAATAAAAAAGTTAAAGTACTTGGGGATATCAGCCTAAAACAGTATTCTCTTCTAGCAGCTCTCTAGCATCTTGCTTAACATGTTATCACCGTTGGTTCTGATTTGGTACCGAGTTCAATTTGTAGTTTAAATGCAATTACTAAAAGCGTATAATGTCCCAATGCTGCGTCAAGGTGTACCCCTCTATAACCAGTCCAGCGCAACCACCAGGAGCATGAGCTTGAGTTTATGGAGACCGTCGCACCTAGATTGCAAAGATCATCATTTTCGAGACCGCCCACGGCAGCTTTAGCCAGCGATCAAAACATCATAACCCGCCCACTTCTATTTTAACTTGACAGCCTTCATGCCGACATATGTATGAAGTAATTGCAGTTACAACAACAACAATTACCAGTAGGAAAATGTTGACATATAATCCAAAAATAATATTGTAACCGCCCGTTACAACGCTATATTTGGATTACATAAGACATTTCTGTGGAAATTAACGACCTACACGAATATATTATTTTTAAGATACTTCAAAATATCTTGCGTAGGATGCCAGTTGGGTAACTAAACGTCTTTCACGAATTCGAGTAATCCTCTTGTTAAACGGCTAAAGACGTTGAAATTATATCCAGGTGCATTTAAGGATCAAATTTAAAAAGACGCTTTTGGTGCGTCGCTAATGCTGGCGCAGCTCATTGCTTGTAACTTTAATCGTTTAATAATTATTGTTATAAGATTATAATTAATCTAATCACAACACTTAAAAGATTAACTCTCGCACTTCATTAACCATAATAAATTTACTGCGATAGAGTGTTTAGACCGAGTAATCAATTAAATAGTGATTGTTGCTGATGGTTAAGGAAACAGTAAGAATTAAAAATGGAATGATACTCGTAATAATATTTTCCAAATAACTAGGTAAATCAGATCTCCGTCCGCGACCCGCTTCTCGGTCACAAACACGATTTTAATAAAAGTTAATTTATTCAATAAATCCTCTCCTGTTGCCCTCATTCACAATGCATTCATTTGAATTCAATTGAAATTGATAGAATTTCCATATTTTTGACTCTCATGGATTTACGTGATTAAAATAAGGATAGAATAATTGAGACGGAACCACTTGAAATCTGTAATTTTAATGGAATGCGGGGCCTTTGTTCACGCAGCTATTTGTTACTGATACATTTCATTACAAATTGAATGTAACATATATTCTAATAAATTTTGGGCTCTATTAGTATACTCGCGGAGCCGTCAGGTGTCATACTGCTATCGGTTTGTGGATTCAATTTCCAACAAAATTGGTCCAGTCGTGAAGAAAATAGAAGGAGATCAATGACAAAAAACGCACGGTAGAAGTATATTTTAAGATGAAATAAATATGTAAAAATGACTCATACAAAAAAATAAAAGAATTCGTTGTCTTTTGCTGGAAGAACCCGTGGACCGTGGTTGCTTATTCCAGGAACATTTGAAAAAAGGCACAACTCCTTACATATTTTAATTCGACTAAGCTAAAATAGTTTTCGCTCTACCAACCCTGGATACAAAAGCTGGGAAGTTAAAAATAAATCAAATTTTATGTGGAAACATTATTTTTAGAAACACATTTTTACACAAACCCCTAACATGTTTCTATTTCTCATTGCCGAGCATATCGGAGATCGTATCGTGCACTGAATGGATATTGCAAGACTTTTTACCAATAAATGTTATTTCCTAGAAATGGTTCACGAAGAGATTTCTTGGCATGACCTATAGTTCCGCGAAGTATTTCTATTAAAAATTACATAATCACATTAACACTGCAAACTTTGATTATTATTGTTTGTGAAGAAAATATTTTTAAACTGGATTCTAGCCATATTGTTAGACCTATTGGATTTGTTTTTCCAAGTGTTCCAAATCATAAGGAGTTTTATTATAAGTTGTTTACTATAGCCATAATTTTTAGACCATTGTAGTTCTTAATGTACTTATATGCCTCATAATATAGTGCTTAAAAACTAAACGCAAAAAAATATCATCCTTGTATAGAAAATATTTAAAAATATCAGCAAATCAATGTCAAAAAATATTATGTAACCTGTTGCTTATTCTAATATCGTGCTCAAATCTATATTTGAGTTTGTTCTTACGATGTTGTAATCGTTTGACTATGAATAATTACATTGTATGAGTACAACTTGAGTAATATTTGGCAGCTGCTTTGAAAACACACGAAAAGTATTATTCAAGTTGGAAACACTCAGATAACGACGCAGACGCTAGATTCCGCCGCGGCCTACTTGATTTATTTGAAAACTTATTTCTTTAAAGTGCCGTAAATTGAGTGGACGAAAGAGACATATTCAGATGATTGCACACACAACTGAATAAATATTTCAACACATAGCAATTTCGTTCGAAACGTACGGCCGCGAATTACTTAATTAACATTTAATAATAAATAGTTTTTATCTTGACTTCATTGTTCATTAAGCGTTTGTTGAAGTCGTTAAATTAAACTTATGAAATTATTCAACGTTCTGATTGCAACAATTACTCGTTTATCTGAATTTAATGTATCTTATTATGAAAACTGAATATCATATTATAATATATGGCTTTACAATTTTAATATTCCTATGTTATTTTTTAAAATGTTTTGTTCATCAAAAACATAATCAAAATCCGTATAGCGGTTTCAACGTTATCGACAGATACATAAACATTCAAATAAGCTAAAGTTGTAATTTGTTTGTATGCAAGTATTTTTTCATTCTATTTAAAATTTTAAACGGCGGCGTAATGCGCAGTCAAACATGAAAAAGAACATGTTATAAAGGGTCGAATTGAGAAACTTCCTCCTTTTTGAAGGTCTGTTAAAAATGAAAATTATAATTATAAAAGAAAGGGATTCTGTCATTTTAATTATAAATTTCTCTCTTAAAAACATAATATATATGCCTATTATATAACGTATCAAAAAGTAGTAAATAGATTTTTCTACATAATGTTTTTCCCACAATTATAATATTTTAACTATTATTATTTCTTACCTTAGGGTGGGTACCATTAATACATACAATGTTACTTTAATACAATCCGTCATAAAGCTTGGTCCCGTGCGAAGGTCATATTGTGGTAGGTAGCGAATACTTGTTCCTCACAATGTATGAACATAAAACAAATTTATTGTTCCGAGGCCATCTGGGACTGGCTTACGACGGGCTGCGAATATTTTATATAACTGCAGATACATTCACAGGAACACGAGCAAAACTATTTTTTTTTTAATACAAAAAAAAATTTATCGTAAGTCCTGTTGTGGTTTTATGGAACTTAAATTTTCAATAAAATTGATTTTTGAACGTGACATATGGTTTTAGTATTGATTAAGCTAGACGCTAGTTTTTTTTTAAAACTAGATTTACATTGTATGGCGTTATTATCGTGTAAAATTTTCGGTCAGTACAGTACTGTCGTTTCGACGACTGACAAACTACTGACCGCGAGAGTAATTTTTCGGAGCCAGCACTGACGGTAGTTACTGACTCAATATAAAGCTGCCCTTAACGTAATAATAAAATTCCACTTACAAATTTTTAGCCGAAATTACCCACTTTTTAACTCGTTTCTATGTAAAAGCCTCAAACCTCCTAACGTAGTTTCCATCGCTTTATCTGAATAAATTGTAAGATATTCTTGGCAAGAACTCCTAACTTAAACTAGTACAGTTTCCAGTAGATCAACAAACGTAGAATACTGAGCGTAATTTCGTATCTTTATTCAATTTTTGGAGCGAAATTCTTTTTAAGCTCAGAGCTGCGAAACAAGAATTCATAACTGTCGTTTATAAGCCCCTTCACTATGCAAAGTACCGAACAAGTAGGCAAGTTATTATACACTTAACCTCAATGCTTCTGAGTATTTAGCGCAAACGAGCTCTGAAAGTGAAGTATGCATTGTTCGGGCAAGTTTTGATGATTTTGTAGTAATAATATCCCTCTCCATTCCATTGTAGCGTTGCAGTGTTGGAATTACTCTGGAACACTTCTCCATTTGTATACGCATAGCTAATATTAACAATTTAGGGCTTGGGCGTGTTTTGTCGAAAGCACGGAAGCTAAAATCTATTTTAGTTAGTATTGGGGAAGCCGATTTAGAAACTTGTAATGGACCTAGATCATTTTGTCAATTCCATGTGAGTCGTTATTTGTCGGTTGGATTGACATAACGCGTCCAACTTATTAAATCCGTAATCTGGCTCAGAATCAAATTTCCTAATAGTGACATCTACGCCTCCTTTTTAAGACGTTTGAATTATTTCAAGACTGAATGCATCTTTATTTCAAAAAATCTGTTGAAAATTTAAATATTTTAAAAAATAATTAAAAAAAAATGTGTTCGCAAAACTTTACGAGACGGGCGAATAGCCAAACAAGGGTCGCACATAATAAAATTATTGTGATAATGCCAACAGTTACAGTATCGTTTCTATCGACAAAGCTTAAGTTTCCGCGTCACTAGCGGACCACGCTTGCATGGCTGCTTATGACAATCATGACGTGAGCCCGTATTGCTTTTCTACATTCACTTTATTTTCGTTTTACTTTCAACTTTGATAATAACCGTTGAAGGTTTTAAAAGGGGTAAATTAAGTTCTCAGCCGCTTTACTTTCTCATATTTATTTTTAAATGTCAACAACTTTCTTCAATTTAGTCAAAGCATTCTGTTCTATTTGTTTTTAAGTGATTTAAAAGCTCATTTCGACTATATGAGTTGTGAATTTTATAGTAGGCTTCAAATTTACAGAAGCTGTGAATACCCGAAATAAAAGGCCATTCATAAATTATTTTTGATTGAATATTTTTTTATCAGTCATTCCTTAGTTACCTACAAGTTCATTTATAAAGGTTATTAAACTGAAAATCCGGTAGTTAATGCCTCATTACGGCGACAATGGCGCCCGATAATAAGGCGAACGACATATCCTATTAACCCCAATCAGCTGAGCCGAAGCTCTACAAAGAACAGGTCATGCACTGAACATTTTTATCGCTCGATAATTTTATCACTTAACCAGTGCGGTGTAAAAATGTTAATAGGGTGAATAAAAATAACTAGAATAGACTTTAATCGGTCGGAGCTAATGCACTATAAATACGTTGGCTACCAATAAATATATCATAAAGATACTAGGTATGCTGCATTTCGATCGGATTCTAAAGTAAAATAAAATATCGTATACAATAAAATCACCTATACTTAATGGTGAACACACATATTTCAGAACCGAATTTTAGAATTAGATATAACTAGCTGACCCCGCAAACGTTGTTTTGCCAAAAAATTTAGGGTTGTAGTACCCCTAACATTTAGGGGGATGAAAAATAGGTGTTAGCCGATTCTCATAGATACCGGATAGGTACAAAAAATTTCATAAAAATCGGTCAAGCCGTTTCGGAGGAGTATGGTAACGAAAACTGTGGCACGAGAATTTTATATATTTTAGATATTACGAAATCTTATGGAACCTTGCACACTTTTCCGCGCCGAATCATCTGATTCGTCCGAATCGTTCGCTGTCAAATTAAAAAAGAAAATTACATCGATTCGTTCGGTTCTGATAGATGCGTTCACCTAAATATTCATAATTGGTATTTATTAAAATAGAATTAAACTAAAATCATATCCGAAAATTCTCGAAATGAATACCATTAACATACTTTATTTTCATATTCTGAAAATCAGATAGTGTTGAATTTAATCCAACATGAACCCAGCAAATTCCTTTACCGCAACCAAAAACTGGTAATGTAATTTTGGCATCCATAAAATGGATGAACATAGACGTCGAGCTATTGGAATTCGATTAATAATTTAAAATTTTAGCATCAAAATTGTTTCGCCGTTGACCGATATGGTGAGAAATTTCCTAGCCGATTTCTTAATTGAATACCATTTATTTAGTGAAATTCGAAAATTTACGTCAACATTTTTCAATTTTAACCAATAATATCCTTTTGATGTGTCTTCTATGTGGTTTTATAATTACAAAACTATTTTTTGTTACTATAGAAACTAAATCAACTAAATAAAATATTATTTTCGGAAAGTAAAAGCATTAAATACAATAAAAAACAAACGTATACGTTTTTCTCTTGTATGGTATCCGGACTCGATCGATGTTGTATTGACGTTTTATTATTCCTAGTAGAATTGTGGTCCTGATACCGAGCTAACCGTTGTTAAATACGTATGTAACGAAGCGTTCATCAGATGTACTGGTGTGGACAATTCGGCTCATTTGGCGTCAATGTTAATGTCCAATCAGCAAAAAAGTTAACAACCACTTGATAATTTTTAAAGTCACGAAACGATTATTACTTTCATTGATTGAAGTTAAAAATTATATATTTCTAATTGTATGTACGTTTAGAAATATATAATTTTTAACTAACCGGAGATAAAAATTGTTATTAATACATTGGTATTAATAACAATTTTTATCTCCGGTTTATCTGTCAATAATATTACAGAATTAGTTCAGGAAAAAAATATCCCATTATCTCACTCAGCTAACCTTTATACCAAATTTCATTAAAAATACTTAAGATGATGCTTTGGTGTGCATGACGATTAAACACATTAATTGTAATGCAATAAAAAATAAAGTAACAAAGCTGTGAAAATTTTGTGTATTTTGCCTACTTTAACATTTTTTTTATCTTTTGATTAATTTCACGAGAAACGGTCATAACGACAATTTAAACAAAAGTTATTCCATTTCAGATGTAAAACAAAACCTTCACACCCTTCACCGAAAATCCACCCCTGATCCGTGCAATTATTAAAATATTTTCTGCAAATTATTTTTTTTACTAAAGCCGTGAAATGGCGAGGGAACCCTTTTTAATTTTCACTTTTCGTTTCAACGCGCTATTACCATTATCACTCAGTATCAAGTGCGAAGTAATTACTGGGAACACTCTGTTGTCGGAGCTGTCTCTCCCCTGTTTAAAGAGTTTCCAGTGTTTACATGGCGCGCCATGTGGGAAATAAGTAGTCATTCATGATGATATTTTAAATGTTGCTTTTAAATGTTGTTCTTTGTTTTACTTTTTATGCCAAAATTAATAACACTAGGTTTAAAAGAACCTGAAATGATTTTGCGTAAAAGTAAATATTATCAAAGGAATAGTGAGATTTCTCTTAGTAAAATAAAGCCTACGTCGTTAATTTTAGGTATGCCGTAAATTTTATGAACATTATAATATTACATTTTAGGACCTGTTTGCAAACAACGTGGAGATTTGCAAGAATAGAAAAACTTTCATAATAATACTATAATGAGTTACTCCTATGGCATATTGTATAACAAATTTCATAAATTTCTTTAACAAGTGAACGCAGTAGCTGATGTCCACGGGGAAATTATTCGTTGGTCCTCGTCATAAAATGTTCAATACTTCTTGATCTTAATTTTTATTTGGTCGTTAGCATCTGCAGTAAAAGCTGATTAGTTGTTTTAGACTTATAAATTTGTACAGACTTAACTCTTATAAGAGCGACTGTAAATTTATGTTTAATGCGTATAATAAAATCTTTATATACCCGAGCGAAAATCCTTGTGCCTCTTTTTAAAAAAGACAAACAGATGTATAAGCATGAAATTTCTCCAATTTATAATTGATATGAAAGAGAAGCGTGGAATACCAGTATTATTTTGAAATACGCTTTAATATTGCATATTTTTAATAAATAAAACGCCACCCACACTACAATTTTGACATGTCATTATAACCACAAACACAAAATACTTTTTTTTTTGGTTGAAGTCTGTGAATTTTTAAATAAAATGCCAAATTGAAGTCAATGAGAATTAAGAATAAAGTTTTTTTATAGCTTCTCTACGCGATGGATTTTAATATGGTTGAATTTCAACCAGAGACCGACTGTATACTTTATTGGGCAGGTAAAATATGAAAAAACTTGAAATCATAATTTCATGATACTCTTAACTAAGTAACGAATAAAAGCTGAACATCATATATAAAAATAACAAATTGTAAGCATAATGTGTTAAATACTATCTACACTTACAGCAAATACTGCAAATAAATTCTCTTATAAAATTGTAGCAAACCAAAAACAGGTATTTCAATGAAGTAGGCCGGATGTTAAGCTATTATCTAAGTTACGACTTGCGCAGTAACTTTATTAGCCGATAAATCATCAAATTCATAACGTACATAATGAATTTCCATGGCGTTATTTTCTTGAATAATTTACAAACTAATTGTTTGACAAAATCCTCTGTGGTATATTAATAAATCGTGCTAGTAATCTGACTGTCCTCTATAACGTCCCCGCATTTATTATGGCCTTAATTTAGTACAACAATTTATGATAGAATTTAACCGCAATGATACAAGCACTTTCGGCGACAACTCTATGCAAAACAACTGAATTTATGTTCACAAATTAATTTTATGCATTGTTGTAGCTATATTTTAAGAAACTAGGCTGTAGTGTCATTGGTAATTGTTTTCGAATATTCCTTTTTTACGTGACCAATAGTGGCTACGTAAAAAAAGAATATTATCAAAATAGCTATAGAGCTACTTCGATGGGTGTACTAAAGCAACATTTTACTTTTTAACCGACTTCCAAAAACGAGGAGGTTATTATGTTCGGCTGTGGATATTTTTTTTTTTTTTTATTTTTTTTT
>JAOTAV010060224.1:0-14875 GCA_026546445.1 Cyclargus thomasi
TCTGATCTCCTCCGCCATCTTGTCCTGCTGCTTCAGCCTGGTCGCTGCCTGGTACAGGATCGAGCATACTGCCATCGATATCTGGAAGGATAAGTTTGTTTTGAGTGGACAGATCTGCTGCCGATAATCATTTCTAAGTTTTTACTGCTCTATTCTTCTTAATATTGATCTCTATTCTTAATATTGATTTCTTTGCCCGCAAAGAAATTGCTGGCAAAGAAATTAATCCATTTACAATGTCACGACTTGCACAAAGGCGTTTTAGCAGATTTAGCATTAAATTACGTTTTCCTTTAGGGACATATCCAAACTTTTTATGTTGTTGGTTAAAATAGCGTTTGTAAACTTATTATTCAATCTATACTAGTATATACTAATATTATAATTGCGAAAGTTACTCGGTTTGTCTGTATGTTACACTGTCAAGCCTAAATTACTGGACCGATTTTGATGCAATTTGAGATGGAGATACTTTGAGACTCAGAAAATAACGTATAATACTTTATATCCCGAAAAAAATTGCATAAAAATGGAGTTGTGGGCATAATCCAGTAATTTATGTAATTTCATGCCATAAATTATAACTCGTTCTCCTAGCATCAGAGAGAGATAATACCTAAGCAACAGATATAACAGCCGCAAGTCTCTTACCGTGTCAATCCCAACTAGTATAAGATCGAGGGCCATGATGGTGGCAATCTTCGGATCTCCCTCGCTGCGGAGCACTCGCTCCAGTAGCGACAGATCGTTCTCTGACGTCACCTTCTTCGTCTTCAGACGTTCTAACGCTTCGTTTATGTAGCGGCTACATAATCTAAAAATGAATTCGAAACGGTACTTAAATATGTATCACGAATATATGCTGAAAATCTTTTCGTTTTTGTTTTAAAGAATGAATATTTAATATATCTTTACTGAGGAGTGTGCTTGTTTGAACGCGCTAATTTCAGGAACTCTAAGGCTATGTGCTATATAACAGTACGCTACGACTAATAAAAGCCGAGAAGTAATCAAAAATGTTTGTATAATGGAATAATTTACTATGTAATAGTATAGAGAAATTATAAAATAATTGGTGTATGGTAATAGCTAGTTTATGATATTTTGACTAACTTTTATACGCTCTACCTACCTCCTATTCCTTTTGCTGTAATAGAGGTACCTATATCTTGAAATACTAGAGTAGAACTCTTATTCTATTTTTCCAACACTTCTAAAGTTGCATTAAAATTAGGTTAGGCTAGGTAGGTTAGATAGCACATACTAAGACAAGGATTTTTGGAGTTTCGACGTGAATAACTCCTCTTCTAGTCACCCTCATCATGTCTAATGGTCATGAGCTGTCCTCTCTGAACCTGCGCTGTTATAATGTCTTAATGCTTAATACTCACTCGACGAAGAAGTTCATGTTGTTAACGTATTTGGTCCACAGCGGCGTAGGTATGTATCTCCAGTATGGCGCCCGCAGCTCCAGCACCGCGACGTTACGCAGCGCGAATTTAGCGGCGTCGATTATACGCTGCGGTTCGGAGTCGCTCGCCCAGTTCGGTGATAGACACCCTAACCTCACGTCTAGGGCCACTCGGCCGATACCTGCCGATTGTTTTGTATTAGTTTATTAGTATTTTTGTTTATTATATATATTAGTTTATTATTATCTATATTTTAATGATCTTAAAAGTTCCTCTAATTTTTTTTTTGACATTCGATCGTGAACGCGTTTCGCGTTTACATAGGATTTGATATGGGATTTGTACAGCGCCACCTAGCGATGCTCACAGTTACATGTACAAATTCCATATTAAAATCTTAATAAACGCGAAACTCGTTCTTGATGAGTACTGTCACGGAATTTGTTTCCTAGCCAGTTGACAGACTTACGTAATTTGGTCTTAATAATATGTCTACTCCAAGTAAGTCGCAATCTGTCGGTTAAATTTGACTTATTGCGGCCAAATTACTTAGTACCGCAAATACGGACCTGTTTCAACTTCCCTGATAGTACATATTTTGCGCAATTATTAGTTTTATCGACAGTAAATAACAGGCAGGTGCTACTTTTTCCACTAATAAAGTCCTATATGATGTAACCTTTAACTGATATTTCCCCTCGACTAAAATATTGTAGGTATAAAATCTTTTTTTTTTTTTGGACAATGACTCTCAAACTCGTAGAGAGTTCGGACAATGTACTAGTTCACGCGCTCTTGACTTTAAACCGTCTTAACAAACAGCCATAACTTTTTCTAATTACATTAAAGTTTAATTTTTACCCCCTTACTACACTACTACAGAGTATATAATATAGAGCACACAATTTGAACGTGAATATACTTCAAGTTATACATGAAGATTTTCTATAAAAATTTACGAAGGACAAAGTCCTGAATGTCTAAATGAAACAACTGCCCAGTATGGATCTTCTAAATTCGTCTGTAAATATTTCTGCACTCCTCACGCCTCGTTAAAAACAAAACAACATAAACTTACACTCCAAAGACCAGCGATGTATATCGTTGTCGAACTCGTGCGGCAGATCTCCGTTCTCATCTCTCGCACCCTCCATGTATGTGATGAAGTCTTTAGTAACGTTCTCTATGGGCGAGACATATTTCTTCACAGTCTGCGGCTGCAGAATCGGCCTTTGGACCTTCGAACGGAATGTGCGCCATTGCTCGCCGTGACTGAAATAAAAAAAAAATATATAAAACATTCTTTATTTGAGAGTAATTTCGTTCTTTAACAGAAAATTGTGTATTAAAAATTAATCATACTTTACTTATATTATATATGCAAAAAGGTTTCTGTCTGACTGACTAACCTTTTTATCAAGGACACCTACTCTTTATATTGCAGGATACGTTGATTTTGCGCGCAATACCTAAACGAACTTGGTACGGCGAATCACGGGCATTACCTAGCCTAGTAGGCATATGAATTAAGAATTAAAAAAAAAATCAATGGTTTTGATGGCACGGTATTGCTAAACTTTGAAATCGAGATTAAATGCATTTTTCTACACTTTTGTAACCCTTAACCATAACCATATTTGGTGCAATTTAAAAATACCCAATAGGGTCTACAAGCTTGCATTCTGGGTTCTTTGAGTTTTTACACCTTCGTTCTTTTTACTCTACGTGTTGGATTAACCCCTTTATTCAGAAAAATATTTAAACAGTGTTTAACTAATCAAGATTCGCTGTCCCTTTCTGTCGTGTGACGTTTTAAATATTCCAGAAAAGAACAGCGAATCTTTATAAGTTAAACACTGTCTAAATATTTTTATGAATAATGGGGTTAATGTGAAAGATTAAATCCATAATCGTTACTTGCTAACAAAGACGTGGTCACTTGCAAAACTCGCGCACCGTCATTAACACACTTTAAGTGAAGGTTGTGTTTACACTTCACACTTTGTTTAAAAAATATTTGATGGTATTGTTTTACAGAAGATGTATATTAGTTTTTATTTAGTAAAATTATAAGCACTTACTTAATGAAGTCGGAATATTTCCGAAAAGACAAAATTTTCCTTACGGCCATGATTAGTAAATTATCAAAACTGGCTTCTTACAAAAACAACCAATTATAGATAAACTAACTTTTGAAATTTGTTCGGGTTTAAATTCGATAGTATATACGAATCTTTCTGTAAGCCTTCTGTGAGAATATGATGAACGACCACGACCAAAAGTAGCCTATGTTTCTCTCTATCTTTTCAGCTTAGTGGATGTTGAAAATCAACTAATGGACTTGATTTTCAACACCCTAACAAAGCTAGCTTTAGTGGAAGCTTGCTTTGTTAGGGTGCAAAGGAAGGACAAACAAAGAAACATATTTTCAATAATATGAGTATGGAATTTGGACATAACTTAGAACGTTCTTTACATTCGTAGTTATTGGTCATCATGAAGCCAAAGTAGCGGGGCCGCATTAGATGAAAATCTATGAAGTACATACTCTAAACCATTACACCAATTCACAAGCAATGCAGTGCGATGCGGTGTAGCAAGGTTTACGTGCAATGTCCCTGTTAAGATGAAAGCACGCTTGTCCGAGCCGAAAGCGTCGCACGTCGAAAGTCAAGGAGGCCTCGCTATTAAGAAAAAGTTACACCGAAAGAATTTTTTTATGATATTTAGGGGGCAAGCGGTTACCTGATGGAAAGCAACTGTCGTCGCCCATGGACACTCGTAGCATCAGAAGAGTTGCAACTGTGTTGCTGGCCTTTTTATTAGGAGAATAAGCAATGAGCATCTATATTATGTGCTGTGTTAAGAATCAACTGTATCAAAGAAATCGTTTATCCTTTACAAGAAAGGCGCTCGCGAGTGGATAATACTCGCGAGCGACGGGTGCATCGGTCGACTCGGTTATGCACGGGGTCGAATTTGATGATTTTATTCAAATTCGTCTTGGATTCTGGAGCTCTTACGGATTTGGACGATTAAATTCGACCCTAGGAAGAATTTGAGGTGGCATTAGATATACTAAATTCTAAAATTAGTTACATTCGACTCGTTCGGCGCGTTCGATTTGATAAGTGTGTATTCATCTTAAAAGGTTCTTAATGTTTACCTTCACCTTAAACTTGTTTGCCAACTGAACGCAGCGTGTGTGCAAACTGGAAAGGTAATAATAGCTCGCTAGCAACACGCATCACACGCAGCAGTGAATACTAACACGGTTCATTGATCGACGACGGTCCTAAAAACTTTTGTCAATATTTGAAGAACGCTTACGTTTTAGAACTTCGATGATATCAAGTTAATACTCAGTTGACGGACGTTGTTTGTCACAGAGTCCACAATCCACATCCTGAGGAGGCTCCGGTGTTAGGGCAAAAGACGCGTTTTTCGACGCGCATGACCTCTCACCACGGTTGTATGATGGTTTTTATTCTTGCATACACATAGGCAGTGTAGAAAAGAAGAATGCTGTTACGCGTGCCTAAGTATGCGTATACACTAGTTTGTTTTGCAGAATGTTGCCAAAAATAATAATATACTATTATTTTAATGGTATACTTTTGGATTCACAAATAAGCCCGGCAAGACACAAAATGTCGTGTAAACTAAAAATGATAATTTTTCATTATTTAACAAGAAAAAAGCAAATTGCATTCTAAATTCAAAAGAATTTCTGATTTTAATTTTGGTCTGTTTTCACGGATAGAAAGCTGATTACAACACACGTACTTAGGCGCCTAAGTACCAGCTAATGACAGTCGTAATAATAAATCGTAACATCTTCTCCAACGAATAATTGTAATGCGCATGCGTCGATACATATTAATGGCACAACAATCATCCTGGGACAATCCAGTAGTTTCATAATATTTGTGTGCGATTATATTTATACATATAATAAAACAGTAAAAATTGAAGTGTCTGTACATTTAATATTTTTGCAAAATAATTAATGTGAGGGTGCTAAAGAACTTTAATAGAATACATATCGATAAAAAAATGTTGTCTGTTTGTACGCGCTAATGTCAGGAACTACTGCACGGATTTGAATAAATCTTTTTTTTTTAATAGGTATTAGGTCTGGGCAACATATAGGATACTTTTTATCCCGGTAAAATGTACGTTTCTGCGTGATATTGTAATTATTACGCAACGAAGTTGCGGACACCAGCTAGTTGTATCTATAAAAATCAAACAAATATTATAAATGTGTAAATTTGTTTGTTTGGATACTTGCCCGTCACGCAGAAAGTATTAAACGTATTTACTAGTTGGTGTCCGTAACTTCTTTGTCGATATGTGTTCCTTTACTGTTCCTTAGCACCCCCACATTAATTTGTAAAAATATGAAATGTACAGATACTCCAGTTTTACTGATTTATTAAATGTATGTATGAGTATGAGTATGTACTCGTAGATATGTATAGAAGATTTATCAATACGCGTGTGGAAAACTTTGTACCGATTTTTACGACAGACACGCAGATAGACCTACGTAAAAGCATAAAATTTCTCCCAGTTATTATTGATATGGAGGAGCGTAGAACACCAATATTATTTTAAAATATGCTTATATCTTACATAATATTTTTTTATAAATAAAAACGCTAACAGTACAATACTTTACATGACACGAGAATCATACACGAAATACTCTTTTGTTTGTGGTTGAAGCCTGTATTTTTTTAATTTAAAATGTAATGGCCTGGTAACGAGACTTTTATGCCAAATTGAATTCAGTGACTAAATTGAGAATAGATTATATTTTATAGCTCCTCTACACGGATGGATTTAAATATTTATGGTCGAATTTCGACCACATAACGGCCTCTAGTACCAACTACATTAAAAGTCCTTAGATCATACTTACGTTACAATCATACAGAAAAGAACATTCGATAGGCCGCAGTGCGCTCAATCTTATACCTGGCAATCTACCGTATTATAATATCATTAGTATGAGGAAACCGTATTGAAAGATGACTCGATGATTGCGTGTGGTGAGACTATACACTCCTATGATCTACTTACGATGATTCACGAAACACTTCGAGAAAAACTGACGAATAGAAACTTGATAAACTCGAAGGACCCGTTGTACCACTTCCTGATAACTGTCGAATAACGCTATCCTCAACTATTTAACAATTTCTCCATATTTCATGTGACAGAAAAGTTGTTAATATATATTATAAAGATTAACTAATATGGTACTTATCAAGAATTATTAAAACGGACCCTAAGCATTGTAAGTTACCAAGCATTTCTCAGTAGACGCCAACGGAAAAATTACGTATGGCAAATGGTATGGGAAGTGTGAATTTGTCAGAGGATATTTACTCTTTGGCTTAGCATAACAAATCACTTAAGCAATAAGCATACAATGTATTATGTGTAGATAACAATAACCAAATATGGCAAGCAAAATGTACTGAATTTTAGGCCTATTTGAAGACATAAGCGGAAAAAGAGGATAACTAATATTTTAAAAACTGACGGATTTTTGCGTAAATAGACATTGTAGGACCCGAAAAATAATTTGTAAAATTTAAATTATAAAAATTTTATATATAGCTAGATAGACAAGCTAGACATTGAAATCGTTAAATTACAAGACTTATAAAAATTTTAAGAAAAAAAATGAGTATTAACTCGAAGGTAAAATGTTAGTTATTCGCTTCTTCCACTTATGTCTTCCTTTATAATTTTACCCAATTTTTATGCATGTTGTTGATCATATTATTAAAACTTTTATTAACAAAGCGATTCCACGTTTTTAGGGTTCCGTACCCAAAGGATTTAAACGGGGCTTTAATACTAAGACTTCGATGTCTGTCTGTCTGTCTCCAGGCTGTAAGTCAAGAAGGACAATAGCTAGAGAGATGTAATTTTAACAGAATATGTATTTCTGTTGCCGCTATAACAACAAATATTAAAGTAAATTATATAGTAGCAGGGAACCCTTCATGCGCGAGTCCAACTCGCACTTAGCCGGTTTCTTTAAAACATTTAATTAAAGTAACAATTTTTTTTTATAACAATACGACAAATACAATGGCAATATACAAATACTGGTACGATTTTAAACTATCAGTTTATGTAAATTGTAAAACGAATTTGAGGATAATTTTGAAAAAACGTATTTCCCATTTATTTGCATGTACGAGTAACTACCAACAACAAGTACAAAAATAGAGACTATACATTCGTGACTGAATTTCCAAGTTACGAAAGGATCTTATTTTGAACTTTGTGGCGAAGGTATTAAGCAATAATTAGCCTCAATACAGACTCGTAACTGGTTTTTGTAGGACCCACCTTTCTCAGAATATACATACATGTCCCACATATCGTCGCAACATACCTACAACCTCGTCGTTCCAAAGTTAAATACTTGAGTTTTTTTTATTTTAAATGAAAAAAGCGTTGCATAAAATTATTAAAGTGTCAAAACTTTTAAAATGTCGTATTGATGCCGTCAAACAAAAGATTTTAACGAGATACGAGAACTTTACCTAAGTATTACATTACTAAATGCCTAGGTGGTTTAACAGTTGCGACATAATCACGATTTTGAATTATAGTCTAGTTAAAGTCCTATTATTATCGTTGCATGAATCTTAAAAAATAAAATATATTATAACCAGTCAAGGCAGCAAGGTGTTGGTTATATGTTGCAAAATAACTTGTGTAAGAGTTTTAAAATTTGTTTTTATTAAAACTAAACCAGTCGACTAGTCTTCTAAGTTTTATTCGTCGTAAACAAGTGCAGTTTAAAACAAAACACTAACACTACGCTAATTGCTGACCTTGCTAAAAGCCGCTAAGACTAGAGTAAACACAAGTCGGTGTCAAAGCAGATACCCATTGTAGGACGAGTTAGCACCTATGAGTGTATTGTATAATATTGTTCATCTTCAGTCAAGGACAACGCATTTTATGCATGTCAAACTGGTCATTAAAATCCTGAAAGAATTATAATATGCCAAGCTTTACTTGTAAAATTGAATTAAAATTGACTCTTGGTTAAAGATCATAGAATCTCACTAAGAGAGACTATTCACCAATTGAGAAAAATAAGATCGAGCACTCTGTGTCTAAATATGAATAAAAAATAACTAGCCATAAATAATTCCCTGAATTTAATACACCAATACCTAATTGACTGTATTGTTGGTGCTTGGTGGAAATTCATGATCTTAGATATTAATAAAACTCAGTGTTTACTTGCACTGTTTCCACTATATTTACTTTAATTGTGACGAAGCCGGTCGTGTATAAGATTTTTATAAATTATAAATTACCATAAATATAATGGAAACAGAGGAAGTAAAAAGTGCGTTTTACATATTATAAAAAGAGGCATGTGGCCCTTTTTGTATTCGAATCGAAGTTGAGATGATACACCAGCGGCTGGATAAATGAGAAATAGGTATTTGTTATATCTATTGCTGTCTCTAAACACAAGCCGGGGAGGATATTGGATTGAAAAAACCCTTTTAGGGAACAGGAAATCAACGATGCGTTGTCTCCTGATTTCTTCTCCAAAGCTTCACCGATTTAAGTTTTTTTTTCACAAAAAATAAAGAAAGGCTTGAGCAGTGTCCCTGTTACCTTTTTATATAATTTTGCCAATTTTTTTTCTGGGTGTTTGAAACGAAACACAACAAAAAATCTGGCCATTTCTTCAGGTTTTTGAACGTTCATATCCTTTTTAATAATTAAATTTTAAAAAAAAGCAAACATAGGGACATGCTTATAGTGGCCATTATTATTAATTAAAAAAACTGTACCGATATTATCCAGGGAGGAAACATCAGACAACGTTTGTATGGAAAAACCGCCCTAGTACTACTCCTCCTCCTCTCCTTTACCCTGGTCAATTTGACCGTGGACTAGAGGTTATCTTTACACAAAGGTGTAGATTAATTGTTACCATAACCAGTATTACTAACTCTAATTTTCAAGATAATATTCGTGGAGATTCTTATTTCTTATTCATTATGTGACATTGATGAGACTCTAAGGGTCAAATTGCACAATATTGTTTCTATCCAACATCTTAGATCATTGCTTGGCAGTGACATACATAAAGATTATGCTCCATCACGCCTGCTTACATATTCAGGGACGTAACTTAGACCTAGGTACTTCGTGTTTTTGTAATGCGATCGTGTAGCTGTATAATATCAACTATTTACCGTAGAGCTATCTAATGTCTATGTCAGCATATTATTTAATAGCTACCAAAAAGCTACCAACGCGCTTACTAAAAGTAGATTAACATTATACTAGTGTGGATAATAATCCACACCAAATTTTATAGTAAAGTAGGTATCAAAAGATATGTTGTTGGACTAATTATTATTATTTCTTCTATGTATAATATGAAACGAGATAATGACAGAAAAATACTCCTCACAAACAAAGATGCCTCCGATATAAATAGAGTTCTTGTAGGATTTCTTTTATCACATAAGTTATGAGTAACATCTATTTTTTATGATATCAGGGACAAACGATCGAACGGGTTACTTAATGAAAAGCGACAGCCCTTGGACTAGTGGCGTAGTGTGGGTATCCGCCGCCCGAGGCTAAGGACAATTTTGCCGCCCCCTAAGATAATTTGCCACCCCCTAGGATCGTAGTCGAATAAAAATTATTTCTAGAGTTTTACGATGCGTGACATAAATTTACACGAAAAGCGCACGGTGGAAGACTGGCACTCTTAAAGGTGGTGAGGATGTTATTTTTCATATGAACGTTGGCGAAAATGACAGGTGCAAATTTCGCCAATAGAGAGCGTCTACGAACAAAACAAGACCGAGCAATTAATAGCTCCAAGCAACCAGTCTCACAAGAAATGCATTCGTTAGAAAACATTAACCTACTTATAAGATTTACCTCTATGTTAGAATTTCTATTTGTTACTGCTACTTTGGCTCAGTAAATAATTTTTTGAGGAAATATGACGTAGTATTTACAAAGAAGCCTAGTAGAAATTAGCCCCTATTAATCCGAGTTGATTTCACCAGCTAAAATGTCGCATGTCGCATGAAGTGAAAGCAGAATTCCTACTATGAATCTATTATTTGCTTGACATTGGATCTTTTCGATTCGTAAAAAAACTTTACTTAAAGTTTTTTCAAATTAAAATAACTTTTTACTAGTTGCTAATGGAATCTAAATACTCATTAATTGGTAGTAAAGTTAATTAATTACATCTTTATAACTTGTAGGTACTGTACTTCCAGCTCATACCTGCTCATTAAAACGTGACTTACTGTCTTATTGCACATTTAATACCAAAATTGAGAAAGAATCAGAACAGTTTAAGGAACTTACACTCCAACAACACCCGGTAGTTCCCCGAAGAAATCCTTCCTGACTTCCGACTTGTATTTGACAAGACACGGCATGGCTGGCCGGAAGGGAGTCGGCCCCTCGCGCCGGTACATCCGCTCAATCTCGTCCGCATCATACACAAACAGCAGATCCGGCCTGCCGATCAGTCCGCCCAGCCGGACAATCCGGCCGTACTGGTCCAGGAACTGCTTGGTCACCTTAGCAAACTCAGATATATCAAATTGGCCGATGACTGGTATCATACGCCACGTATTGCCCAGTATCGGGATGGGCTTGGGTCCCGGGACTTCGGAGTAAGGCTTCGCGCTGGAGAAGATCTCCTCGTTGAGAGCGGCGGTCGGGGCCACTTGGGAGCGCTGGCGCTTCGAGAAGGGACATCCTGTGGTGGCAGCCCTGGCGTTGGTGGCGACGAAAGGGCGCTGGTACACGCACAGCGAGCGGAGCGCACGACCCATAGCGGTTAAGGCCGAGTCGATGACTGGCGCGCGTACCACTTCGAGATACGGAGATTTTACCGTTGCGCGCTTGTCGGCGCTCACGGACGGGCGTTCTCTTTTTTAATTTACTCGATGTACTTAGTAACATACTTTTTAAGGTCGCTTGTTAAGAACAATATTTTTGAATAAATAGGCATTTTTTTTCTTTTATTAAAATTAGGTCAAATAGTACCGGTTTTGTTGTTTTGAAAAAAAAAAAGAATAAAAATTCTGTGTGAGCTAGTTTACAAACTAAAGCTTACTTTTCCTTTATTATCTGGATTTCACAGGACAAAGTGATTATATACCTATAGGGTGTGTGTCCATAAGTCCCAACTCCCAGCCCCAGAGTCCATTATGTAAGTAGCTGCTATAATGAAACTTTTTTTTAATTATCACAGATAAGCGTTCCAGTTTCATTGTTATTTAAATACCTCTGCCCAAAATATTTTTTTCTCAGAGCTGCAACTTTTATTCGAACTCTACATAGCTTTTTTACAGCAAAAAGAATCTGGAAACGCTAGAACTTATAATGTAGGCTTTATTATAACTATGGGATTAAAACTTATTTTATTGCTTGTCGAATGGACACAAAATTTCGTACAAACTACGATTTGTATAGAAGTTAATGGGCGCTTCGCCAATGACCTCAATAAAATTTGTGCAATCGAAATTAAAAGTGAATACAGCGGTAAACTCCCGCTTACTAAAGACCTGTGGAAGTTGTAATATTTTGTTTTCTGTTTTAGTTTCTTTACTAGTTTATACAAATAGGATATCATATTTTTCAGTGTCTGGAAGCATTTATGAAATTCTAGGTTTATTTAATGATTAGGCTAGATACATTAATTTTAAATTTGTAAAATATAAAATAATGACAAAAATAAACGAGAACTTTTCTAAAACATCTTTTTCTGAAAATTAACAGCAATTGAAGAAAAATTATAGAGAAAAAAATTTAAAAATTTTAGAAATATTTTTTTTTTAATATAAGGTTTTTTTGCAAAATTTAAAACTTCTTAATGCTTTAATCTTTTCCTAGGTACACCCTCCATTAAGTGGAAAGGGTTTCATGTAGAATTTCTTCCCAGCTCCTTTTCAGTTGTCTTTCATTATGTACGGGTACATTTGTGCTTTGGACATTTCGTTTTAAAATGTCAAATTGATGCTTGATTGAGATGCTCACATGTGTTCTATCGGATTTAAGTTCCAACTATTTGCAGGCCAAAGCAAGAACTTTACACTGGCTGCCTCTAGTGCTTCTCTGGTGGCTCTATCTGTGTAAGGGCGATGCATTATCATGCATCAGGTAGGATCATCTCTATGCATATAGACCTCATGAGGTCATATGACTTCCTCGATGTATCGGAGAGCTGTTACAGTACCTCCACTGAGAATCACTAGCTCAGTTTTGCCAGACATTGAGATTCCTCCCAACACCATAACACCAGGGCCCCCAAATCTTTCGCTTTCGTGGATGCATACGCGATTCGCGCTCCTTCGTCTCTCCAGACTCTAATGCGACGATCATAGTAAAAAAAAATTAATTTGCAGTCATCCGTGAACAATAATAGTGCTTTAATTGGTCATTGTCTTAATGACATGCTGCCTTGCGAACTATGGTTGGTTTGTCCGAAGAGCTTTTATCAACGGATTCCGTACCAGGCGTCTCCTGGAGAGTTTATGGTCCTGTGTAACCGATTTCTTATTGTTTGGTCACTGACACTGGTCCTGTTTGCCTGCCATTTTTGTAGGGCCCGGAGCGTGATAACGCATTTTCTACGTGCCGCCAAGCGCAAGTAACAATCCTCTTGTTTGGTGGTTACCAGATCCCCGTCTTCTGGTAAGCGTTCCTGTCTCTTGCAATCAATTCCAAGCATTTTAAATCGCGCACCGAGAAAAACTTAGCTGCAACACCACAGAACGCTGAGACTGGCCTGCTTGCAGTAATATTACTGCCCTGGATAATGTTAGCAACATTATCCTCCTTAGTCGTATATATAGTCCTTAAAATATCATTGAATGCACCAGTAAAACAAAATTTCAACTAAAGTTAAAGCATATTTCATTATTATTACTTGCTGACTCGACAGAATATTATGTTGTCTAGTGTACAGGTAAAGTTAAATATTCAGACACACAATTATTTTCGCACGAGTCATCAATATACAATAATAATTAATAGGTTTATTGTAATATATTACACTTATATTTTAATTACAAAATTTATTCAGGTACAAAATGTGCATGTAATTGAAATCCTATTTTATTAAAAAACAATAACAAAATATTATGGTAATGCAGTCTTTGTATTTGTATACCTTAACAGAAACCCTACCCAAATGCTTAAAAAAGGTCAGAAATGGCTTATCTATAATACAAAGTAAGATACATACAGTAGAATCTCAATAACTCAAACCTCGATAATTTAAAAACATGTATAACTTCTTCCCTTTCCATCAGTCAGATGGTAGCTGTCTGTAGTCAGTTGATTCCTTAAAACCTTGGTAGCATTAAAATATTTTGTGATTTTGTTTGATTTTATGTTAATGAGGTTCTACTGTATACTATACTATAATGCCAATTTACTACCTATAGGCACAACACAATATCAAAAAGATTCTAATTTAAAATTATTAGGGTTGAGAGGATTATTTGGATCGTACAACAACAAAATGTCAGTTATTTTATGTATAGCCTGTGACGCTTGCCATGAGCTCATCTCATTAAGTTTCCTAGTGACTGTCCTCCCTACTTCATCATACTGAGTATTATCCAAGCCAAATGCATCATTTTGTACACCTTTTAATATTGTCACTAGATTTTCTGCTATGTTTTTGCAAGTATCTGGTTCATAGCTATCGCAATCTGCCAAAAGAAAGTCATTCTGAAACAAAAGATATAAAATAATCATAAGATATAATCATAATGTTAATTTAATTTTGCCTTTGTCTAATACATTGTGGTAGTAAAAATTATTGAAAGTGTATTTTTATCGAGTTTTTAAAGAAAAGAAGTAGGTGCTGAAGGCTTGGTATAACAAAATTTTGTTTAAATAGCACATTATTGTTGACTCACATTATCATTTGATTCCACTTCACAAGCATCATCCACATTTTCTTGTTTTACCCCTTTATTAACAGTCAATAAAAACTGACAAGCATCCCACAAATGCCAGTTTACTTTATATTCCTAAAAATTTGTTTAAAAGGTATTCATAAAGACAGAAAAATTTAGAGCCTCTTGCATAATAGACACTCAATTAATTTTGATAAACAGTATGTAAAAAGTTAAATTATATGGTAAGTAGAAACTTACTTCTCCATTTGTTTTGGTTTTACCATTCTTTATCTTTCGCAAATAATTTGCAAATGTTGACCGTATATTAGTCCATCTGTCCTTTACGGCCTGTCCAGTGAATTCGTTACCATATTTTTCTGCAAACTCTGCGTAAGTCCGATCTCTTATTGCCGCAGAAGTGTATTTAGGATGTTTGGGATTCCAAATATGAGGTCTTCTCTCAATAAATTTAACCAGCTTTAGGTTCATCTTTTCGGTCCAAAA
>JAOTAV010060235.1:0-14873 GCA_026546445.1 Cyclargus thomasi
ACTAGCTCTACAAACAAATGAATTACGGCGGTAAAAGGTTTGATAGATAGGCACATGAAACGGTACGTAATTACGAAAGTATCTACTGGGAACATTAAAAATTGAATTTAGATGAATCAATGACATTGGTAATAATTAACATAATATGTAAACTAAATCTCAAATCTCTCTGCGAATATATAAGGGAAGGAAGTGAAATTTATTACACCTTTCTTCATAATTATAAAGGTTTAGATGGGTCTTAAATTGAATAAACTTTAAGTAGCGTTTCTGGATCGATCCTAGTTGTCATAGGAATGATTCCAAGCCTCGGAACCATATTCTAGGATACTTCGTACATACGAACGATAAAGAATTTTGATGGCCTTAATAGATTTAAAATAAGTACTAGACCTAATATATATTAACTTTAATTTTATAATAACAAATTAAAAATACACTCACCGCTGCCATTTCTATTCTAGGTGGGGTGACTTTCGTTTTGCCCCGTGTTTCGGACTCCTTGTTTGGCGTTGTCGATGATGTTTCTACAACATTACATTATCATGTTACCGACATAATTTAAAAAATAAAACAAGTTTTTGTAAAATTTTTCAGCATACAAACCATTAGTGTCTTCACATTCGAGCAAAGCCGTTCTGTAGAGGTTGTCTTGGTTTATGCAGTGGTTGGCCAGGGCCAGCAACAGTAGACAAGACTGGTTGGCCACTGGATGGTCGGTCTTCAACCGCTCCATCAGTTCCTGACGGTCCACCGGGGGGTGGGAGAATATTGTCACGCGAGACGACGCATTTAGCGTCAACATGCTCCAAAGACTCGCTGTAAAAACATAAGTTGATTATTAACCAACTTCCAAAAGGAAGTTTCTCAATTCGACTGTATACATGTCTTTTTTTTGCATGAACAAGTTGTTTTGGTTCTTAACAAAAACGTATTAACTGAAAAGCTAACAACTAGTGACGACAGGACCAAATTCGATTCGTATTCATAATAAACTGAAACCAATTTTCTAAATTTGTAATATTGGTATATGACCGAGAAATGTTGAACTTTTAATGGATTTTTAAAGGACATTTAAAGAAGCCTAATGGAGTTAAAGATAAGAATGTTTCTGAGTTCTGTACCCTAAAAACATTCTATATTTCACAGGTAGGGCACCTGTGAAATATAGAATGTGTTTTTTTATTATATAATTAGACTTCGATACCTGTCCGTCTGTCGCAATTGGCCGGTTTTATTTAATTTATAAACTGTAACAGTACTTACATGCAATATTAATGAACAGACTTCCCGGGCCTTGAGCGCCAAACTGTGGGGGCGCGGCGGCCATGTTGGATAGATTGATCAGCAATGTCTTAACAAGCAGCGGCGCGTGGAGACTGTATCTGCCTTGGAATAGCGTCCTACGACATATTCATATGTTTTAATTTTAAAATCTCAGTACCTTTTTTATTTTAAATAACTGTTCTTAACAAGTCTATGCTAAAAAGAGATTTTTAAAATATAAAAAAGTACTAAGATATTACATAATATTATATTTAAAGTACAGTTAAATGTCTTTAGAACTAAAGCCGTATAATTAAAAACTGAACATTGGACACTACTAAATTATGATTGCTTGATATAACATTAATAATTAAAAATATTATTTTACCTATAAATGAGCGAGGTTTCTACAAGTCTAGTCTGTCCGTGTGCGCTGGCAAACATGTAAACTGACATGAGGACGAGCAGGGTGTTTATACACTCCAAGTGTAAGTAGTATGTATTATCCCTGAAAACATAATGAGCATTACAATAATGTTGAGTTAGATACAAATATCGGAACTAAAGGAATCGAAGTCAAACCCTCTTGTATCTACACATAGATAGGGAAGAAGGGATGATAAAATCAAACTCAATGAGTGCTGTTTGTACACTGATTTATTAGTAATGAAAATGTTATAATGTATAATGTAAAATACTGACACAAACTTTTTTTGTTTAATTTAATTGTTATTATTGTACTTTGTACACCCTCTTTGACTTTGATAGCCGACGATGCGGAGAATTCGGCGCGGGTTAGTGTGCGAGTTTCCATGACATTACATATATCGAATTGTAAAATTCGTTTTGTTCGCCGCGTTCGGCTCGTTCGGTTCTGATAAATGTGCGTTCATAGGCAGCACATGACAGCTTATAAGTAACACCAAATTGATTTGCATTCAGTAATGATGCAAACAAATCCGCTAAAGTATTGTTGTTTATTAGTTTCAGGAAAGTTATTATTGGGTTTGCTGCAGTTTTTGCGTCAGACTGGTCAAGTGGCCCAACGACACGCGGAGTGGAGGCACCCATGGAGGGAGTTACATATCCTGTCTCTTGTTAATTCAGGTACCAAAGAATAATAAACTCACGTAATAGGAACGTCAATGATGAGCCCAATCAGTGCGTCGATCAACATCTCAACTCTGCTTTCACCATTGACTGTTTTCGGTGTCTGTTCCAATGGGGTCTCCTGTGCTGGTGATGATGCAGAAGTATCCTGTGATGGACTCTGAAAACATACAAAAAAGTTCTTGTAGACTTTCAATAACTTTTAAATATTGAATCATCATTATGTTGCAGATGTTGAAAACCTAAAAAAGGTTAAGCATCTACCTAGTAAAACATCTACTCAAAACTTACACTAACGTTTCTGGCCTGCACATCTAAATGTTTACAGAGCTCATACTCTGGGACCATCTCCACTAGATACTTGCTGACCGCTCGAATCACAAACAGGGCATTGTAACACTGCCATGCTAGCATCACACTGGAAAGTTATAAATTAAATAAATATTTAGGCAACATACCAAACGAAATTAGAATATTTATATCACTTTATACTCAGGATGAATAAGTTATTAAAAAATCAAATATATGGATGGTTTTAGATTTATGATTGGTTTTTTAAATAAAATGTTTTCTAATAATATAATACATTGCTACTTCTTAGCAAGTAGAAGTAGTCTAAGGACCTGTTTCACTGCTTAATGTTAAAGTTTGTTTGAGGCTATACATAACTTATTTGACAGATTCTTAATAGAAAATCTTTCAATAAAATTGTATCTGTCAAATAAATAGACTATCTGTAAGTGTGAAAAAGGATCTAAGTATATAATGCAGTGCTATTGTTCCATTATTTACAAGACCAACTGTAATTACGTAGAAACTATAACATTCAACATACTTGTCAGTATTTGGTGCAGCCAGCAGCTCCGAGGCACGGGTGATAAACACTTGTACCAGGGATCCAAGATTTCCCGTCTGAGGATTATTCTGCAGAAACTTTTGAAGAAGTGCCTCTGCACTTGAGTCAAACATAAGCTGTTCATCCCTAAAAATAATTGACACAGTCATAGAAGAACATAACATAACCATAAAGTCTAATTAAATGTCCATTGCTAGCTTACTAATGTTCATCTAACTATTGACTGGTTTATAAAAATCTTGCAGGTTGCACAGGTGACACAATTTTACAAGAGAGAGCAATGTTTGAGTGAAATTTGAGAATTGGTTAAAAATTGTTTTTTTTTTAAACAGGCTGTTTTTTTCAAAACCAAAAGTGTGTAAGTAAAGCCTATGTTACTCTCCATCATTCAACTAAGTCTATGCCAAAAATGAAGTTGATTGGTAGCTTTGTTAGGGTGTGAAGGAAGGACAAATAAACAAATAGTTAAACACTCTTTCCCCATTATAATATTAGTAAGGATAGTAAAGTAGGTATGTCAGGTAGGTCAGGAAGAAGAGGTCTCTCTGTAAACTAAACTTTATCAAAAATTTACATTTATAACAATAAAATGATTAATTATTAGAATATGTCAAGATTTTCGATTGAATTAGTAAATTTAAATTGCACTTACGCAGTTTTTGGCAACACTATATTGAATGCCAGGAGTTGGTTCCAAAATGGATCATTTGGACATATAATTTCATTTCCACAAAATCTGGCAACAAGCTCATTTGTAGATATATCAGAATATCTACTTATTGTCACACCCATCTTGTTTCTAAGGAAAGAATATAAATTTGTTTACATATTTTTTGTAAATTATAAACAACGTCTGTCATAATGAATATGCTAATGAATTTGTTGAACCCAACTTTACAGGAGAGCCACTTGAAAATACTATTTAATGTAGTTTTGATATTTTAATGCCATGGAGTTATATTAAGGGCCTGTTTCACAACTAACTGATAAGTGTTGGATAGTCTGACCACAACTGTTTTGACAGATGTATTGAGAATCTGTCAAAAAAAGTTGTGGATAGTCTATCCAACACTTGCCAGTAAGCAGTGAAACAGGACCTAAGCATACTAGATATTCCATGATATTAAAATAACAAAATAAAACTGCATCAAATAATATCTTTAAATGGTGCTGCTGTAAACATAGGTTTTTGCTCATACAACTATCATTATATCATCGTCAGGAAGCCATCAAATACATAATTAATTTAATTTTAAGTCGAACTATGTAATATAATGATCTAGTTTAATATTTGATAATTCATGGCAGGAAGTTTTCTTCAGGAATTACGAACTGACTACACGTATATATATGCACATTGAAATAAACACTGTTCAATTAGTACTGAATATACAAAATAATGATTATACGTAAACTTTAGCAGCAAGAATAATTATCGTGAAAATATAAAAGATAAAATATCTTGATATATTTTAAGGTGCAGCAGATATTTTATCACTTTTCACAATTCTTACCATGGATCTATTATGTAGTATGTTACTGTGAGTTTTAAAAATAACTAAATATATGGTTATATCTATAGATTTCCTAAAAAAATAAGTTATTCTGCATTATAAGAGAAAGAAACGCAAAGCCACGAAACAACAGACAACTCGAACCACGAATGTCAAAACAAATTGTCTGAAAATGACTGTGACATAATGACATTGCAAATTGACAAATACTTTTCATAATCGCTCATCTAGCACAGAATATATATTGATTTATTTTATTCGAATGGGCGCTTTCTTTCTTTTTTAATTTGTTTGTCAAGCAGTTATCGTCGTGGTCACTAGATGGCGTATGGGTAGACAACTATCGTTGATACCAGCAGTAATTGTTACAAATTCGGGGAAAAAAATGTAAAACTTGATCTTTTTAGCTTAGAAATGAGCTTTAATATTGGAATAAATAAATTAAAATAGTTATTATGAGTATGTTTTAATTATAAGTGATGTAGGAAATAGTCCCATTTTTTGTATTTAATTTGTTGTTCGCAACAAATAATTACTGGTTTGATAATCTGCAAAAATTATACACTAAAAACTATAATGATAAAATGTTGGAGTAAAAAACGAAAATCCAGCATCACTGACTATTCAAATCAATGATATTTAATTTAGAGGATCTGACAAAGGAATAATGATACCGGGATCGACAGAGACGCAGTTATGCAGAAACTCTTGAGAGTAAAAAAGACAGTAATAATTTTTTTGTCTCTGTCAGAGTTCTTCATTTTAGCGTTGGTCAAAACTGCATGTCTTGACCAACAGATGGTCGTGCTCATATTTTTCTTACTTTATTCTGTGGATTTTTAGTTATAAACAGTGTCGACGGTGCTAAAGTGAGTGTTAATTTTAATAAAAAGTATGGTTATTTGTTATATAATAAGCTTCAAGTTTAGTAAGTTAAGATTTTTAGCAATATTCCGCGAAAATTAATCTCAACCTGAACGTAAAAATGCGGGTTAAGAACCTCGCACGTTTCGCTCCAACACAGGGGCATCCTCAGGACGTGGACTCTACGAACAACGTCCGTTAAGTTCGAATCATTAAACTTGAAGCTATGGATTTCAGCAAAGTTACGCCTGATTCTATTTAATATATAATAGGCTATAAAAGTCGCAATGAGAGAAAATGCGACAACATTACATTTCATTCGTAAGTACAATATCTTGCATATAATTTTGCAGTAATATCGATTAATATCGATCGAAAAGTTTGTTCTTTCTTTGTTCGTCTATCGCACTAAACTAATGAACGATTTTTATGAAATTCTGATACAATACTTATATGTATTTGTGAATTTTCTAATTGCACGCGGCAAAGCATCGGGTAAAAGCTAGTATTGAATAATCATTAGTTTTTACAATAAATTATAAAAAAAACTTACCTTGTATGAAGTTCGATCATTCTTATATAAATCGCTTGATTTGGGATACATTTTTGAATAAAGAGTACCGAATACTCCTAGTGTGACGTCACACTAAAGTGGATCGTAAACTCATCATGTTTTTGGCGGAATTTGAAAGGCAAAATAATCAAACAACATTTAATGGGTTTCTTTGTTATAAAATATTGAAATAATATTTTTTTGGTGAAAGGGATGATTATGAAACGTTTAGCACGAAAAAAAAATCTCTTTTGTAAATTTTATTGTATCAAGTTTAAATTTTTAATCCCAATTTAGTGGCGATTAATGCTGATATCAACGTTAGTTGTCTACCCGTACGCTATCTAGCGGCCACGACGAAAACTGCTTGACAATTAAATTAAAAACGAAAGAAAACGGCCCATTAAAAAAAAACCTACCCTTGATTTTGGACAATAAACATAAAAAAAGTTGAGTGTCAAAACCGGGTTGTTATGTTGTTACTTGTTTTGTCAAAATTATTTCAAAAATTTCAAACAAGCAAAATAAGTTTGAATGAAACTAATTTCATCGGTGTTTTAAAGTTTGGCTTTGATCTACAGCAGTCGCCAAAATACTAGAAAATTGTATTATTTCCCATTGGAGTCGAGAAGGCGTGAGGTAAAATATGTCGAAGGACAGATATAAAATAGAAATAGTACATATACATCATCCACATTTGATGTGGATTAAAGTTAAGGAATGTAAATCCAAAGACGACTTTTCGCTGGATCAAATAGGTTTATATGGTGTTTTACCATTAGAAATTATGATCAACGCAGAAAACAATTCACTAGAAACATTGAAATGCAAAGACTGGGTGCCGGCGGCAACCTCTCTCATTAAGAAAATAGCTTCGGAAAGCTCTGAATTATGGTTTACACCTACTCACATAGACCGAAGGTAATATATTTTGCTGTAATAACTTATGTTTTCAATGTCTTATTCTTAATAAAGATATCCTGTTATATACTATACTCTAAAGAATAATCCATACTAATATATATTAATATAAATGCGAAAGTATGTTTGTTTACACTTTCTTTACAGGTTGTAAAGTACATAGCAATGAATAAACTTTTAATGCATAGATTCAGTTGGAAGGATGGAGAGTAACAATGCATAGGCTACTTCTTGTTTTGAAAAATAAAGCATGAAGCCAAAGTGGACAAAAAATTGCATGTTTGATTTTTCGATTTTTTAAGATATTTTCCAAAATTGCTATTTCCAATATTGTACATACTTTATAGCTAAAAGAAAATAAATCTTATGGTCTTAACTTATATACTTATATAAGTAAAGACCATAAGATTTATTTAAAAAAAAAACCTTATTAACTCAAGTATCTTGCTAGGGTGTCTGTGGTACACAGTGGTTTTTTTTTGTGTGGCTCTTATAGTGTTGGTAGTATTCCAGAAGAAAGAAATGGAATTATAATAATAAAGTCATTTTAATCTTAATATAGGTGTGTAATTCTTGTGTGCTTTAGGGGATTTTGGGATGTTTTAGATTCACAAACTAAGACTGACAGAACAAGATCTGTTGGGCCTGCTAGTTATCTTATAATATTTTTTATAGTAAAAAAATTTTCTCCTCAGGGTTTCTATATTCGACAACAACATACAAAAGTATGGAGATGTGGAATACAAGTCAGGCAATAGAATTAATAGCTTGTCTCAGAAATTAGTAAAATCCAGCTTAGCATATCAGGATGTATGTGATTTTCACAAAAAACTAAGTAAAGGTGAAATAAAAACAAGGTTGTCTAATACTAAAATACAAGATGTTATAAAATATTTTGTTAACTACTTTCAATCAAAAGGAATACCAAAAACAGTATGGAATAAAGTCCTAAATTCCCAAATGTCTGTGTTTTTCTGCTCCCAGCAAGTTGAATCAGCTTTGACACAGTCAAATCTAGAGAAGCATAACAGTTTACAGATGAGAAGTGTGCTTGAGAGTAAAATGAGGGATTTAAGTTTGTGTAAAGATGTTGATGATGAGTCTCTTGGGAGAGCCATTAGTAGAATGGATGGTACTTCTGATAACCAAACATCTTCTGACTTGTTACGAAAAAAACTGCATCAAGCTAAAAAAAATGAAGATCCTGATACAGTGGAAACTTATAACAATATTAAAAATTTTTTGGATCAGAATTCCACACAATGCTGTAGCAAAATAGTTGATGTATATGAATTGGCTATGGAGGAAAAGCAAAACAATTATAATGGTGCTAGTCAAAAAGATCATAAAAGTCAAGGTGCACTTAACTTAAGATTTAAAAAACTAAATAGCTTCAAAAAACTGAACAAAGAAATTACTACAACCAAAGCAAATAGTTCTAATAGAAACCTTAATAAACAAATACCTATAGAGGTGGAAGATAAAAAAGTTGGTTAGTGTGCAATTTGTTATTCAAATTATTTTATACCAAAAATAAACATTTAAATTTTAATAGTAAAAAAAAAAGAGAAATTGATATGCCTATTGTCTTCTCATTGCCTATTCAATAAATATAATAGAGTATTTTTTAATATTTTAGAAAAGCCTGCTAAGGGGAAGAAGAGTTCCAAAAATGAAAAAAAACTTGGTTTTGTATATGGACCACCTGGCCTTAATCCAGCACAATATGTGAAAAATATACCTCAACAATCCGAGGAAAACATGCCACATCGTAAAATTACACCTGTGAATTGTGATGATGATAATTTTAATGCAAGAGTAGGTGAGATGGAGTCAGAAGTAAATGTTGAGCTCGGTAACAAAGAGTTTCTGAAAAAGATCTTGGATGTGACACCCAAATGTAGTATGTCTGATGGATTGATAACTCAAAATAGAGGCTCTGTTGATTCTGACACTCCAAATGATGCATCAACATCAAGTTCCTTACTCCTGCAAAGAAGATTAAAACATAGTAAAAAAATAAACTATGATTGCAACTCAAGTACTTCTACCATCAAACATTCAGATACTTCAAAGCAAGATGACAATAATGAAGATGAAGATAATAAGGTAATTGATAGAATTAACAAAAAATATGAGTCACATTCAGTTAGTTGCCAAATTGAAGAAAATTCATATGAGGAAGAGATAGTAAATGTTAGATTAAAAAATAATGTAAATCCATTTCAAAACACAGATCCGAACGTTTCAGTTTTTGTTGATAAGCTTGTTACACCAATATTAATGGTACATTCAAAACTAAACAAGCGCATAGAACCTGTTTATGAAATGAGAGATGTAAATTTTAATGGCAACATTCATTTGGGCCTGAAAAATTTGTCTTTTAAACGTCCAATGATGTTACAATCAGTATCATGGTTTACTATTTTAAGAGGCTATAGCTTGTTTATGATAAGTCCTATGGGGAGTGGGAAAACAATAGGTTATTTACCAGCAGTGTGCCAGTTGATAATTGATTACAGTCAGACCTTAAGTAACGGTGTAGGTCCCATTAGTATAATAGTTTGTGCCACTGCTGAGTCTGTAACCCATGTAGAAAGAACAGCTAAAGCATTTTTAAATAATGAGAAAATTGTATCATGTTATGCAGGGGTAGATGATTTAGATGTTGCAACGCGTTTGTTAAATAAATGTGACCTGTTGATCTGCACCCCTCCAGCTCTAATAAGGTTACTGAAAGTCAAAGAGCTGGGTGTAGATTTACGCCGGCTTTGTTCGTTTATACTTGACGATTGCGAGCGTCTTGCTGAAGTGTATATCGATGAGCTAAAATATTTCTTTATCAAAATAGTAGAAATGCTGAAGAGCAAAGCTCTCAAAGAATTGAAAGTACAATTCATCCTTGCATCGAGAGTATGGTGCGATTTTATGGGACCGCTGGCGAAAAGGGCACCAGACACTGTAATATGCATAGGTGCCTATCAAGAATGTGTTCTGTATTCTAAAGCTAACACTTCAGTAAGTTTCCTAACAACTGAAGAAAAAATTAATTTTATTTTTGCGTTTCTGAAGGAATCAGACAGTTCTAAGAGAACTGTAATAGTATGTAGGTCAGATGAGGAAGTAAAAATGCTTACAGTGGCTTTAAAAAATTGTAATAAATACATTATATCATGTGATACTACTATGACTGTGCAAGACTTATATGTTTTGAATATTTCTTGGATAGATTATAATGATCCGTTAGTTGGACCATTACTAATTTGTTGTGATGATAACTTGTCACATATGAATATAACAAATGCTCATAACTTAATACATTATTCGTTGCCAGCATTATTTTCTATGTTTTGCAAACGCTTTTCTGTGTTAAATGATAACTACCCGTCGATATTTAAAAGTGAGTGTATCAATGTGAACATAAAAATTATACTAGAAGAGACAAACATTGAACAGCTCCCTAAGATAATAAACTTTTTAAAACGTTGCACAGATTCTATTCCGGATGTTCTAAGAACTATATCAGACAAAGTTTTAATTGAAAAAGATGCTCTTAAAGCTAAACTATTTGTTCCTCTTTGCAATAATCTACTAGGTTTCGGGCAATGTCCAGACATATATTATTGCCAGGGGCGTCATACAATTTTCAAGTCATACGACATGCCGTTAGAGTGGTTACAAGGAACGGGTACTGTTGCCTTCAAAATACTTCACTATCAATCTGCTATTTCATATTCAGTAAGACTACTTTCTAATACATTAAATGGTATAACTACAAAGTATCCTCAAACTTACAATCTACTTTCCATGAAAATGAGTATGTATTATAGCAATGAAAGTAAGAGGAAACTGCATGGTGTTCCTGAAGTAGGAGATATTTGTGCGGTATCAATAAAACAAAATCTTTTTGTGCGATGCCAAATTATTAAAATATTAAATAGATACGAAAAAGGAAATCCTAATCATGTGCTCGTGAATCTTATAGATGAAGAGAAATTGGAAATAACTCGTGACATTAATCTATATCATTTACCTGATGAAATCAAAAGCATTAAAACTGGTACTGTTCGTGTGAGACTTGTTAATATAGAGCCGCTAGACAAAGACATCACATTTTCCGAAATAGCTCTAAAGCATGTTAAGAAAATAATTGAAACTGATGAAGATTTGTATCTACGAGGTATCATTAGTTTAATAATTGGAAATACTATATTCATAGACAATCTTGAAGTTTGTGAGGATTTAACTTCCTTAAACAAAACCGTCGTAAAGTGTAATATTATTCAAGAGCTTGTCGGGAAACATGCCAAAACTAATATTGATCATATTGTAAAGTTGAAAGGTCTTTGTGTTTCTAGTGGATTAGAGCTAATTCATGACAAAAAAGTGCCACAACGTTTACAACTGACTAATAAAGCACTTCCTAAAGCTAATTGGGCCTATTTAGATGTAGATGACATAGCGTGCATTTACTTCAATTCAGCGATTAGTCCCGATACTTTTTTCATTAGATTGGACAAGTTTGTGTCTTGTATGACAGATTTGGCCAAAGAAATACAAGCGTATGTAAAAGGCAATGTAGTACCATTATCAAAGGCCGCTAAAGGTGACTTTGTTCTGGCCAAATTTCCAGACGACGGTACATTTGAAAGAGCCAGAGTAGATAGTTTATTGAATAATGACAAAGTGAAATGCTTTTTTGTTGACTATGGTGATTGGAGAGAAGTACCTGTTACTGATTTAGTTTCTATTCCAGAAAAGTTTATAACTCAACTTCCATTTCAAGCTATTGAATGTCGATTGATAGGCATTTGCCCACCTGGAGAGCACTGGACAGATTTCAGCATAAACTGGCTTTGGGATAATTGTTTGGAAGATGTAAGTGGAAACATGAAACCATTATATGTTAAATCCTTCACAAAGGGACAAGCTGAATTTACTGAGGGGAAAAAATATAATGTCGTACTAGTAGACACTAATACAGATGACGATATCATTATCAACAAAGTAATGATCGATTTAAATCTGGCTAGAGGAAATCCTGAGGAAATTCACTATCTTGATAATTTAGACTTTTCGCTGATTAATAGAGATAGGGACACTAGCAATTCTGTTAATGGAGACGACGATGATTGGGAAAAAGTTACATTAAACACTTCTAAATCAGAGAGTAACGCGTCTTCAATTCCAATAATGGCAAAGCCGATACGATCCGTTCCATTAGTAGGATCTGACGAGGAATCGGATGATTCAGATAAATGGAACATCCACATGACTAAAGAATTTAAAGATTTTTTTCAACCTGCCCTTAAACAAATGATGCCAGAAACAAAATCTTACCATCTTGCAATTGACACCAAACAAAATAACATAGCAAATGTAAATAATGAGAATAAGGGTTTCAGAGTTTTTAAAGAAACACCACCCGTTAATGTAAGTGCCCCTTCGAAAATAATTGAACTAGACTCTGACGATCTAACGTCGACGCTTTCAAGCAAATCTGACAAAAATTCTGAAAAAAACTCAGAGCCAAATTTCATAACCGATGTCCAGGAGTTGAGACGGCCTAGAGTGGCTTGGAAGCAAAATAATAAAAATGTTATAATTAAAATTCAACTTGTTGTGGATGGAGACTATGAATTAAAAGTGGAAAGCAGAAAAATTATATTCCAAGCTAATGCTAACAACACTTCTTATGGATTTGACATAGATTTGTATGCAGTAGTTGATACACATAAGTGTTTCCATTCCAACAAAGGCCAGTACATTTTTATAAAGCTTAGCAAATTGCTAAATAAAAAATGGTTATTCCTTACAAGAGATGGTTCTATAAAGAAATGGATAGCATATGATTTTGACAGTATCGATACTTCATCAGATGAAGAGATCTTAGATGGTAAGTCCATGGAACATATTATTAAAAACAGTCACTATGGAACGGAATCGGAATCAGACGATGATGAAATAATCGATGATGCTAATTTTGTTTATAAGAAGTAAGCTGCTAATAGTGTTTTAGAATATTCAAATTCAAACAATACTGCGATTCATTTCCTTTATATTGCTGCTATATTTTGTTATTGTGAGAAGTCCAAAAGGTACTACTACATATGAGAATTTTATATCGTGAGTCTTCATTGAAACCTTCAATTTCTAGAAAACTGAAGCGGTTAAATTTAAAGTTTGTTATATTGATTACCTATGTTGTTAAGAATTATTGTAATAATTGTATTATGCTGTGATCATTACGTAATGTAAGTACTTAGTTCTATGTCCAGTGTCCTTAACTATGTATTGAGTGTCGTTATAAATGTTGTTAGCGGTAGCTTCGGAAGTTACCCGCCACAATCATACTTACACACTTACGTTTTTATAATATTAAGGCGAATACTTAATTACTTAAGCGCCAACAGCCTTGACTATACATTCGAAGTTTTGAAAATCTCCCCCCGCTAACAGAAAATAATTAATATACAATTAATAAGTAATAAGAATTCCTCCTTAGGGATTATAGTGTTACGTTATACGTATATTGTATTGTATAAAAAAATCGTTCATCTTAACCGACTAGTTTCATAGTTTATTAAATTCTTTGCAAAAAATCGATGTCCACGATTATTTTTGGGTAATGTGCTTAACGTTTTAACAAATTTATCAAACTTACCCTGCTGGCCCAATGTATAAGCCTTAATATATATTTTCTCAGTTTGGCTGTTGATGATTTTGCTGGCTAAGTTCCAATTAATTGCTATCAAAATGTATTAATTACAACAGCTATAAACCCGAAATTGGGTTTATGATTGTCCCCAGTCTTCCCTGTAATTACTTTTTTGGTTTTTAAAGTAGCATTTTTAAGGTAAGGAAACAAAAATTTAGACAGGAGCATTTCCTGTTAACATTTTTGTGTTCTTGTTTTTAAACAAGCTTTATTAGGTATAACCAGGGAAGTTGAAACAGCCAGACTTCGGTTGTAAAAAGGTTGGCCGAGTTATCCGAAAAACCCAGCCGACAGATCACGACTCACATGAAATTGCAAAATATTCCAACCAAACGACGTAGATCCTTCGACTGGCTCCTTTTCAATTTCCCCCATGGTACATAACTATTATAAATAACTTAAGTTCCTAAAATATATTGTAATTTGTATACGTAGTTACAAATAAATATTTTATATCTACTTTATTGTTTTTTTTAATATATTTTTTATAGGGTGCAATTGAATGTATACGCCGAATTTTGATGTTGACCCTCGTTAAAAAACCCTTATCTTTTCTTTTATTATCACTCAGCACTAAAATATTGACAAATAGTTTTCGAACCTTTTTAACACAAAAACAACATGAGCGTGGAGTGCGACTGCCTTTTACGCACAATCCCCGCGTCACCTCTGCTATTGTCATTTGTACGAACTACGTAGTAACCATTCTGCAACCACTTACTTCTATTGGAATAAAAAATCCTCAAAAATAAAGGACCCGACTGCGTTAAAAACAATTAATTTTTTTTTCATTGAAATTGCAGCAAGTAATGTGTAATGTAATACTTGAATGGCTATTAAAAGCCCTTCATTTACCCTACTCGACCTAAATAGTCGGAAGCTCGCGCTATCAAGGCGAATTTACCGACACCTCATATTAAAATCCGGCAAGTCGTTTAGGCTGTAGGAACATAGAAATCTACAAATGTACGAGGTGTGTTCAAAAAGTATCGCTAATTTTGAATTTTCGCGGGTTACGTATATTCGAATTTCGATTTTTTTGTGGCGTTATGTTGGTACTCATGTCTCTCA
>JAOTAV010060256.1:0-14865 GCA_026546445.1 Cyclargus thomasi
CACGGCAAAACTTAGCCTTATTTTACACAAGAAAAGCAGCATGTATACTTTAGTGAAATATAAAACTAAATATTAAAGTAGGTAATTCATAACCGTAGTAACAACTCTTCAATTATACAGTATACTAATGCAAACAAATCATACAATGTTGCTTCACACACACAAATAGGGCAAAAAAGTTCCCTGCACCAGTTTACATCAATTTTTACAACGCTTTATAAATTTCCAGCGACGCCAAATGGCGCGCAATGTGCCTCTATTTTTGCATTTGAATGCGAAATATTAATCGCTTGTTATTCAACGGAACAAATAACTCTTGTTTAAATATTTGTAGCATGAGGTAATGGAAATATTGTTCGTCATCATTGTTAACATCATTTTGTCGTACTGAAGAGGCTTTGACTGCAAAGCTTTGTGCACACTGTTGTAGGGGGGTGGGCCGGAGAGCATTTATGAGGGTTATCTTCATAAAAGTCGCAGATGGGTCGATCTTTCCATAGAGGTTGATTCAGGAGGTTTTCGGTACCACGATCCTTTTACATTTTAGCTAGATGACTAAGCCTACGGAGCTGCTTAGCACTGTAGCTACGGTAAAAACCTGGTTCAAACCCGGGTTGAGGCGTGTATCAATGAGACATCTCAAGTACATAATACGGATGCTTATTGCCGTGGGAGAGCTTCGGCACGAATAGGCTGGCTCAACCGGAGCGATGCCACGACCTCACAGAAAACTGACGTAAAAACTGGCGATGTGCTATATTTCGTTCAGTGAGTGAGTTTACCGGTAGCCAAACATCCTCAAGTCTCCTATCACTACAAAATATCATTTAAAAAAATACAGCCTACAGATAGGCAGACAGACGAACGGACACACAAACGAACAGACATACCGATGGACATGAAAATCATAGTAATAGGGTCTACTTTTTATCCTTTAAATATGGAACACTAAATTTAAAAGAGAAGAGGTGAATTTATATAATTTAAAACGTGCAGGTAGGATGCAGAAGAACATTGCATAAAAATGGCATTTTAAACAATAGTTTTGCTATCAATACTAGTTTTCGGCTGATTGCGGTCGGTTTCCAATTTGCCTTTGTTCCACGAACGTATGGCAAAGTTCGCAAAGTTGGTAACGAGGTTATAAGTTGGAATTCGCCGAATTAGATTGTGTTGTGGAATTACACGTGTTGTAAGATTGAATACGGAAATGTTGAAATGTTTAACTTTAGTTGTTTACACAATTATGTAATAATATTGTGCTAATTAATATTATTTTATAAAAAATGTTAAATTATTAATATGTGATCTGTTTTATGTATTACAAGGAAAGTTGATAGTGAGCCAGATTACGGTTTTAAGAAAGCTGGTCGTTTTATGTCAAACCCAGTAAACAGATCACGATTTACATTATGTAAAGATCACGATTTACATTATGTGCCAAATGATAAAGATCCATCAACTGGGTTTGTATCAATTCCCTCAATGGTACAATAATGTGATAATTTGTTCGCCAAGTTGATTCGCTTTTCCCTAAAGTGAATTCTAATAAATACATTAAAACAAACTTAAACTACAGAGAAGTAAAAAACAATAGATAATTGTAATTGAGTTGTATATCTATACATATAATAAAACAGTAAAATTGGAGTGTCTGTTCATTTAATATTTTCACAAAATAATCAAGTGGGAGTGCTAAGGAACAGTAACAGAACACATTATGATACATGTAAGTTGTCTGTTTGCACGTGCTAATCTCAGAAACTACTGGCCGGATTTGAATAAATCTTTTTTGTTTAATAGCTATTAGGTCTGGGCAACATAAAGGATACTTTTTATCCCGGGAAAATGTACGGTTCTCGCGTGGTATACAAATTTTCGCACAACGAAGTTGAGGGCGCCAACTAGTTTGAAATAATTTACATTCAGCTAATTCGGTATGAAATACCGAAAATAAAAACAATAATAATATTTACCTGAAATGGCTAATAATATGATTGCTTTTTGTTAAACAATAAAATATTTACGGCCTGTGTTACCACTTACTGATAAGTGTCGGATTTGATTTGGACAATCTGTCAAAAATAGTAAGCGGTGAAACAGACCCTTAGCGTACTTAGTAACACGAAAAATACCAAAGGAAAAACACCACTCTCCGTAAAATGAAATAAAATAGAAAACCGCAGCGAATAAATATCACGAACTTTTCTCTCCCCGACAATATTTATTTTTAATTCGTACAAGAAAGGAATCTCGGAAAGCAATCAGCTTCAATTACAATGAATTAAATCGACTGAATTGCAAATGAATTAAATTAATTGTTTTAAAATGCAAATGCTAAAAGCTAACAAGGATAAACATGGATATATTCCTTACATCCAAACGAATATTATATGCTAGTTGGTGCCCGCAACTTTGTTGCGCAAAAATTTGTATATCACGCGGGAGCCGTACATTTTCCCAGGATAAAAGTATCCTATATGTTACCTAGACCTAATAGCTGTTAAACAAAAAAAGAATTTATCCAAATCCGTTCTGTAGTTCCTGAGATTAGCGCGCACAAACAGACAACTTTTCTGTCGATATGTGTTCTATTACTGTTTTTTAGCACCCCTACATAGATTATTTTGTATAAATATTAAATGTACAGACACGCCAATTTTACTGGTTTATTGTAATTATGTATGGTTATAGACGAAAAAGTGTGAGTTTGTTAGTCCTTTCTTCGCGCACTATCAATGTTACTTATTGTATAACATCATGTTTACTATGCTAATATTATAACTAGGAAAGTGTCTTTGTTTGATTGTCCTTCCTTCACGCCTTATCGAAGCAGCCAAACGACTTGATATTTGGCATAAATTATTTAAAAAAATGAAGAGTAAACTTAGTTTTGGTTTTGGAAAAACATCATGTTCCCAAAATGTTTGTATTTTACATAATTTTCGGATTCCACGCGATCTAAGGCACGGTAAGGACTTTTTCAACTAAGTATATGCCAAAATCAAGTCGCTCAGTTTCTTTGTTAGGGCGGGAAGGAAGCATAAACATAAACAAACAAACACGTTTTTTCCTGTTTTTAATTAGTATGGAAGAATAGATAACATTTTTAAGCACTTTCCTGGTGCTATAAAGCAAATTTCAAATTATGTGTGTAGCTTGACCACAAGCTCTGTGCCGCGGCCTAGGAACGTGGGACGGGGCGGGGGGCGTAAGAATAGTACCGCCCTCAACGTTGATGGCAAACTTGTCAGTTTGTTGTCAGTATCGCGGCAGGTAACCATGGTAATCCTCCCCGCCGCGCCGCGCTCATACCTAAGGCGAGGTATAACTCTTGTGGTCAAGCTAAAGTACAATATGTATGGGAATGAAATACTATAGTATAATATAATAATAATATCTATGGACGCTTCACACCACGTGAGTCTGGCCCTGTGCTAAGTACCCGAGGGACTTGTGTTACAAGCACCAGACAACGGAAATATATTTAATAATTTTATACTATACACATATTTAAAATTTTTATTATATAATACACATATTTAAAACACATCCAAGACCCAGGAACAATGAAAAACTTTTTGCTCCGTCGGCGGGATTCGAACCCGCAACCCCCGGCTTAATCTATCAACGCGCTTACCAACTGAGCCACAGAGGTCGTCATAGGCTAGAACATACTCGCCTTTGAGTATATAAATAATGTTACCCTATAAACAAGATTTTCCGTATTCTTGCTATACAGTGGTCCTTACAAACGACCATACAATGAAGGTGCGGAGTCATGTCCTTCGGAAATCTAACGAGGGGATCGAACTAATGATTTCCTATGATACGCCCAAATGCTTACAATAAAATGTACCAGAAATATCCTAGCTGCAGCCCGGGCTTAATTTCGTTTTCAATGGTGCAAAAATCATATCGGGAGCGCGTGAAAAATTTCAAATGCTGCCATTTTGTAGTCCATAAATAATGTATGAAAATGGAGCACAGCGGAAACTGGGCGAATGTGTCCCAAACATGCGATGCACCGGCCACAGTATAAGATAATACAGTAGAAGCATCTTCAAACTCGATCGCCCGTGAAAAAACGCACACACGTTAGCTCGATTTCAATTAATGCAAGACAAATTTTTTGGTTGTTTCTCGGTCTACGAATATAGTGGCATTTTATTTGAATATTATTTGGTTGCAGTTGCAAATCATAAAAGTGGAAAAAGCACATTTAGATCTCCACGCTTCCTGCGTTCGAATCTTGTCACCGTTTTGTTCTGCTATTTGCAATAAAGCATACACTAGTGCAGAAAGGAGAGTTTTTAAATACATTGTACAAATTACTGAGTGTCAACCAAACCAACCAGGTCTGTCACACTCACGTGTGACATTATTAGGCCTTAAGTGCCCCTCCGGAGGGGCACATCACCAGGGCCTCACTTACGAGTTTTTTTTTAATATTTTAATGTTTTCATATTTTTTAAATATATGTTTTCTTTTTAATATTAAAATAAATATTTTAACATTTATATCGAGGAGCAAAAATATTAAGGCGTCACTGGCTAGTGGTAGCCCACGCGCGCGATATGTTGTACTTACGACAGAGAAAGTGAATAAATAGTTTTATTCGTTTCAAGTTTCTATCGCGCAAATCCTATATAATACGCATGTCAAAATCATGTCATGTAATGGTAAAGACACAGAAGTTGTATATATATTTTGACGCTTCACATGGCAAAGTCACAAACGTAGGTTATATTAATTAACACGTGAAGTTGTGTTTTTGATTAAAATTGACTGACGATAACCAAAAAGGTACGTGTTTCCAGTGGCTGGATCCTAGACTATTTGTTCGCGTGTTTAGTATATTGAAACAATATAATAATCTTAGGAAGTACGCCTAACCACAGAATACATATTATTAGGACAAGTAATAATTACACGCGAACTTATTATGATAATAACTGCGAAGAAATTTTAATTAAAACTACACACCTATTTTAGCTTTTTTAAGCTAATGTTGATCATTAAAAAAAGTATTAATTAAATATAAAAATTATAATATAATTTTTAAAGAGGTGACAATCCTGATATCGTCAGAGAGGAACGACTTATGCGTAAGAAAGAGAACGCGCTTGAGCGCAATTGTTCAACGTGGCGCGGGCAGAATTTGAACTTAATAGTAACGTAGCATGTTTAATATTAACTTAAGCAGTTTTTGGAGTAAGTCTTCTGTACTAGTACTATTATTTATTGTGTGGTACTACTGTATATGCGTTTATTGTGCACCGTGTCTGGTGCAAACACTGCTAATGATGTTCTTAAATGGCGACAATTGACATATAAAATCATTTTTTATCAGAATATTATTTTTAATTTAAAGTACACTTGTATAGAGTGCCTTCTAAATACTACGTAACTATCTCTTGACTAAGTTTTTCCTGTTAAAAAAACCATCTACAATAAGGGACATGCCAATGATATATTAATACATCATACAAATTATTATTATGTAACAATAAAAAGGAAATTAAGAAGAACATTAAATAAGTTTAAAAAAATAATCAATGATCCCTCTATTCATGATTTCCCTTAGTTAAAACTTGTGTATGGGCCTGCCGGATAAGTTGATAAAAAAAATTTACATGGTAGAATGATTTTCATTCCTTAACTTATAGTGGGAATTTTTTCCCTGACTTATAGTTTATAAAAAAAATATCGTGGACATCGATTTTTTGCAAAACATTTGCATTAACTACAAAAGTAGTCAATTAATATAAACGATTTCCATATACAATAGAGTATAAACAAAGAGCTGGTAGCAATTTTGAGTAGGTATTTAAGGCAAGCTGAAACCTTGTAATGTATCTCTCCTAATAGAACCCAATACGGAACTGCAGATTGGCTGGTGAGAAGTGGGCCTAAAAAAACTAAAAAAAAGGAATTTTTCAAAAATATATTTCGAAATCGGATCGTTAAGTGATTAAAAATCTGGTATAAAAATTTCAAGTTGGCACAAATATATGTTTTATACTTTGCAATTCGCAAACTATTTTTGCACGGGCCTGGCAATGTTAAAACCCCTAAATCATCAGGCTTATCATTTTTTTTCTTCTTTAAATATTTAACAACAACACATAAAAATAAATATTGTTAGTAAATTTATCGTTCCCGTGCAGATCTAGACGCAACGAAGGCGAGTGACAATTAGCAATTATTAACTAACTTCACTTGAATTATTGCAATTTCCAAGAGCAATAAGTTTCCGAAAGTGATTGCTTCAATTAAAATGTTAATATTATCCGAAATAAGGGAAACAGAAATCATTAAAACGGCAGCAGTGCCAGCAATTATTGAAAATAACTCATTTTTAATCCGCTTAACGAGGATGCTATAACTTCTGAAATTGTAAATTTTAAACAACCAGGGGTATTAACGAGTTATCGCCCAAAAGCATGTAATTGCTTTTGTATTTTTATTATGGCCACGTTAAAAAATCCCAGGGTATGTAGAACCAAGAAGGTCATCTTCATAGATTAACGGACCGCGAACGGCTTGAATGCTGCGTCGTAATATTACAATTTACACGTACGATGTGGCGCACACAGAGGTTAGCCTGTTGAGGTTTGTCAGTTGTGGCACACTGTTATCACGCTAAGATTTGTTCATGTGTGAGTGCAGCGGAGCATTGATACAACTGCGCATACATGTAAGCCCCGCGCGGTTCAATCCTATGTAGATGTCTTACTATGTTCTTTGTATATTCAGCCAAAGGTTTTTATACTTCAATGGTAATTGCACGTCTTTTCTAAAAAATAGCACGTTGCAGCAAAGTTTTTGCGATTTTCACCGATACAGTATATTTTGAGACTACTTGCAAACTTAAGTAATCAATAAACATTCATGATTGCGGCAGTAGGCTAAATTCGAATCCTGCTTACAATTTTTGTAGGTTGTTAAAACTATAAATCATGAATAATATTATAGGTCTAGTGTTCTAGAAATGTTCTAAATCTCTCCTCCCCTCCTATCTCTTTAATATTTTCACGAACTTGAAATTTAAATGACTACCTACATTTAAATTATGATTTGCGAAATGGTATTTAAACTTATTGATTTATAGTCTCTATGTTGTAAAAACTTATTTATATTATATAAGATAACTTCTCTAAAAGCAGTCAGTCAGTAAATACAGGAATGTTAATTTTGTTTACGAATAAAATTGCTATTTCACAGCTAACTACAAAGTGTTATATCATTACGCGCCATCTTGGAAACTTTGCAGAATGCAATTCGCCGCTTCGCTGCTGTCCATTCTGAGTTATTCCGTAGGTGCTTTATGCCAATGACACATTATGGAATTTGTTGTTGGCATTATAATACTTAAAACTAAGTAGGTAAGGCCGCACGTTATATAAATCATTCAAGATTGCAAAAACCAATTAAGTATACAATAATTAGATACAGATTAAATACTTTATGGTACTTAACAGTACCTACATTGAATTGCCATTTTCCCACCAAATGGCATTTCGTCAACTAGCTTTCTTTAAATTTCGCCCATGATACATACTTAATCATTTTTGTAGGTCGGTCTCCTACGGCAATCCGTGATCGGAAGATGTCTCGTTGATACACGCCTCTTTCCGGGTTAGAACCTGTACCCTCTCGAGTGCGAACCACAGTTCTGACCCACTAGGCCACGGACGCTCTATAAATGTTAGTTTTAAAGATTTGGAAGAGGTTGTAACAAAAGTAAGTGATAAAACTTTGGGGAACGAATGTTTTCTTGATATAGAGCTTACTGTGAAAGAAGCAGCGATGAAAGCGAAAAACATGTTCGTGATTTGTATGATCAAGCGTCTTTAAGTTATCTATCATATAATAAATATGTATGCTAGTTATAAGGTATTTATAACAAGGGTCTGTGATGCCCGAATAAATGATTTGAATTTACTAAGCTTAACTAATTTAAAAGATTGCAACAGGAAATGTGAAATTCCTCGTCGCAAAATGTTTCGTGTCGGTAAGCAATGAACGTCAGGCTGATAGGCAATAGCGATTTTTGCGGTGAACCCGCCAGGTGTAGGTATCAATAAACGAGAATTTTGATCAAAGAATTTTCCGATTAATAGCTATAGCCACATTTCCGCTAACAACATGGAATTTCTGATTTTCTGCTCAACGAATATGTCAGCCTAGAACTTTAAGTTCGTGGTGAAATCGCCGTATTAGTTGACACAAAACTTTATAAAATAATAAATCTGATTAAATACATTTTTGTGCAAACATAATATTACCTATTTTCTACTAAGATATGAGATCCATTTGTAGGTTTTTAAGATTTAAATCTTACATTTTTAGGAATACTTCAAAAATTCAGACCGTCTCGATAACTGACTGTGGTGTTTGTACATTCAGAGAAGTCGAAACAGATACATCGAGGATCTGAGTAATTCGATCGGGTTATGTGAAACTTAGCTGAGAGGTCACGACTTACATGGAATTGACATATTCCGAACAAATGATGTAGTAATTAGCTTCGTTTCAATCCCCCATGGTACAAAAATGTATTAAGGATTTTTTCCCATCGACACAAAAAATGATTGCATTGGCATGACTTATAAAGTGTTCAGCTATGTCTGCAGTTGTCGCGTTTCAAAAAAAGTTGTCCTTATAAAAATTCCGATCCATTAATCAATCTTAGAATACGCCGCAGTGACATCATAAATTATGCATAATACACTTTATTTCGTGCGATCAGCAATAATACTGAGCCGTGTACAAATCCTCCTGTAAATAAGCAGGCTTAAGGCAGATTACCGGAATATGTTCCCTATCATGCCCCAGTGTTATAAGAAGCGGTTGTTCGCGTAATATTTATCAAGTAACGTTTATGTATTCGCCGAATTTCTTCTTTTTTTTAAATATATGTTATGTTTTGAAGAGCCCCTTCATGTCATAACTGTCCATCCCAGGATAGCATATAAAACCAGCTGCTCTAGGGCTGGGGGTGAAACAACATCTTCGATCATATTCAAATTGTTATTCACCAAAGCACAAAACGGCCAAAATAGAATTGCTCTACAATTTATTTGTAATAAAATATTTCAAAATAAATTTTAAACGATTGTGAAATTACCGTTTTGTAAAACTAGAAGTTATTTGCATAAACAATGACACAATTAATTATTCTTAGCAATATCTGGCAATAATGCTTAATCGGCTATTCAAAATGTATTTAACAAACGACCTACAGGAACCACATCATTAAGAGAATTGTATTTTTATATCTTAGCCACTTATATATCTTAACTGCACAACCACGCAAAAAATTATGTTTGTAAGCACGAGTGCTTTGCATCCACTTCACAGTAAATAAACAAAAGACTCCACATAAACACAAGTTTATATTAATAGTGATGTCTGCAACCGCTGTTCAGCGTTTCCATACATTCACCCAGCTTTTCCTCGTTTCACTCGCTTTTACCTGTTTCACTCACCTGCTTTCGCGTTCACCCGTTTCACCCATTACCCCCTTGGTATAAAGCCTACTTAGCTAATGATAGCGAACCGCGGTTTCCGCGCCGGACTGGCTTTTATTTTAACGAATAATTTATCAATTGAAATGTTTTTATAACAGTGCATTAAAATAGATTCGTTATTAACCATATCGGAAACCACCTCGAAACGTTGGTAGGCACGTTGACTATTATTGTCTGATGGTGGTTTCGGTTTCCAAATAAAATTGAATACTTACAATTTTATTGTACGCGAAATTTAACACATTTTCGAAATGATTGTCATTCCAATAATTTTAAATATTACCATAGACAAATTATTTTACAGTTCCGGATACAATATGTAATTTGCTTAGCTAAACGATGATTTTAAATTATAATATTGTATTAATTACGCCATCTTTGAGTTGAGATATGTAACGGTTAAGATAAGTTTAACTTTACAGTTGCACATCTTAAGTCATAGATGGCGTTAGTAGTACAATATTATTTTCTATAAAGATATTATTACTATTTTATTTTTAAATACATCTGTACATGTACTCAAATTACTATTCTCAGGCCCAAACCTAAAGGCTCTTATAGTTTTTCCGTAAAGTCTACCACAAACATGTACTGAGAGTGGGATATATAGGTATAATTTCTCTATGATATTACTTAAATCATATATGACTTGAGTAATATCATTATTATATAATAGCTTTTTCATCCATTCGTGCCGAAGCATGGCTCTCCCACGGCTTTCTTTCTCTTTTTATCTTTCTCATTTTTAGTATAAATTAATAAAATAAACATGCGATGACACCGTAAACGAGTCTGTAACGGAAAACGGAGCGCTTATAAAGCGGAGTATGCTAATCTCGTTAATTAGACTCTGCCGTCATTTGGACCGAGAAAAATACGTGGCCGTCTGAAATATGGCCGACATTAATATTGTCCGCACTTCCTCCCTGTTTACCGGCCCCAGACCACAGCCGCAGCCGAACATTAAAAACATCTGGATCAAAAGAAAACCTCATTAGGCCAATTATTTTAATTTCGGGGCTAACGGGGGCCCGATTTAAAAAATTACGTTTAATTACTTTCGCGAGTTCGCGGGCCGCGATTCCGCTGATGGTCGTATTATTTTGATGAAAGGTTGGAGCAAAAATTACAAGGAGAATTCAAGTTTCATTCGCTCATAGTGCAAATCCCTGCAGCGGTAGATCGCTCTGTAAATCAGCTGTTCTGGAGAGATTTATGTGAGAATAAAATTACCGCATTTATTTATAGTCGTTTCAATTTTGCACGCTAGCACATTATTAATTGTGAATTAATGCAAATCGGGTATTGTACTGTTATATAATTAATAGCCCATAAGACTTAATTGTTGTTCAATAATGTAAACATAATAGCGAAGTAAATCTTTGGTGATGCGTGCGCAATTAAATTAATTAATACAATATATCCCTTCATTAATAGAGATATTTTACATTACATTAGTTAATAATATTATTATGCTGCGTTGTTCCCTATTATCTTTAGATCGCGGATTCGCTCGCGTGGTATTTCAAAACACAAAGTCAGTCTTTTAGAATTTTCAAAATCGATAGAACGTGAAGGAAAGACAAACAGACATACAAACTAAGGACCCACCACGAAAATGATTATTGCCATAAGGTGTATTTCACTCTTAATTTTCACATTAACTAATTATTTGCAAACTTACATAAACTTAACAATCCTCATATGGCTTTAGGGACTAGATTGAAATTCCTATTCTAAGTTGTCTTACGTAGAACAAACAGCCCAGAGCGATACAAATAAGCCGCTGCAAACCTCGTTCTGACGGAAACTTAAATATCATTTAATCTTGGATCCTGATTCTGCACCTCGAGTTTAAAAAACTAAGAGAGTAATCCTCATAAAAACTCTATAATCTTCAAAGACACAGCACTCTCCAGCTTTGCTTTTATAACCGACCGTGATGTTGAGTATCACGCGTATCGCGTGACTCTGCCTGTTGCGAAAAGTAGGAATAACCGTTGGGTTTTTAGTGGGTATACCCTGGTAGGCTTCCCCAAGCCGCCAGGGATAAGTAACGCGTTAAGCAAACGGGTTACCCGATAGAAAGCAACTACCGTCGACCATACACTTGCAACCTCAGACTGCACTACATCACTTCACAATTTTTCGCGCTCCTGCGACGAACTGCGAAGTACGAACGCATCGCAATATTTAAAAAATACATGTGCAAGGTACAAGACGTATTTTTAAAATATTTTGATTTCGATTGAAATCATTACGGTACAATATTAATTATAATGTCGATTGGGCAAGTAAGACTGATAGCAATGGGGTTTTATACGCCCATGGGAGCTTATATAGCAACACATGAATTTGGGCCGCGTAATTTTGGCTCAAATCGTTTGTCATCAGCCGAATACGTCGGAAAGTAAGATCGGCCGCGTAATTTCGGCTTGACGCTGAGAGCCAAAAGCCACGCTCAAATTACCGGCTCGCTTTCGCCTCGTTCTATCCTCGCGCGATCGATACGCCGAATTAGATACGAGAATCAGGCTCCAGCGCCTCAAGTTAAAAGCAACAATTACGTTGACTTCATTAAACATTGTTTTCCGTCCAGCTGGCCGGTAGCCCCGATTTCGTCTGCCTCTTGCTAAAATATTAACTTAATCTGACTAGCCTAGATTCTTAATTCATTTTAAAAAATTACGCCTTATGGCTTTGTTACAAAAACTTTTGTTGTTTGCCATGGCAGAGCGTGAATAGATCTTCTTCGGCCAAGAAAATAAAGAACAGAAAACCGGCGGAAAACAGGACTTTGCCGTGTTTCGTTGTCGATAAAAAAGGCAAAAATTGTAAATATTTTGTAAACATTTAAATGCCTTTATGTTGTCATTATTAAAATTTAAATTATTAGTAAAAAGGCAAAGCCCTGTACATCACATGTTATTTTTTTGTAATTATCAAAGTAGTAGCGGCAAAAAATGAACCAAATATTTGTGTATATTCTAGTAAAATACAGCCTGAAAATCAAACTTATTAAAAGACTCTAAGTCTTAGTTTTCCTCTTTGAGTATAGAACCCTAAAACGAGCCAAAGGATTATGTCACAGACAGAATGGTCATTTACAATAATTAGGTCGGCATGACGAGGCGTTTGTGGGTTTTGTCATGACATCACTATCATCATCATTAATACCCAATCACGTAATGAACGTTTTATGACAGAAGCTTTATGTTAGATTTATTTGTCTGACATGCGGTATTTATGTGATTAATATTCTGGAGGCTATTATATATCTGGTGGTTTTTACCAGCTAATTAGTGGTTGTTACTGATAAATGATTATAATTATTTGTTTGTACCAGTATTATTTATTAGTACAATAAGTCAAATTACGTAGTAAATGTGCAATACTGTTACACCTCCGAGGGCCTGTTTCAACTTTCACCGTTTACAGATAGTCTATTTATTTGACAGATTCAACATTATTTGACAGACTTCGTATAGAGAATCTGTCAAAAAAAGTTGTGAATAGACTAACAGAAAGTTTAACAGTAAGCGGTGAAACAGGTATAAAGTTTTGACTTGAAACGTTTTATTATATTCGCTGCAATAACAAAAATCAAAATCAAAAAACATTTATTTTCATTTTACAGTTTATGTTACAATTTAATCAGAGATTGGAACCACCTAATAAGTATATAATACTTGTTTTAATAACGTTACTTGCATTTTGGACCCTAGCGTTTGCAATGGTTTAATACGCCTAGTTAGATTTATATAGTATACAAAATTAGGACTAAAAAAAATTAAGAAAATTGTAGTAGGTAGAAATTGAGAAAATTCACAAGTTCTATCCATCATTAAAAGTTAACAAATAGCATTGTATTACAATATGTAACGGAATAAAAAATTACTGCGCACGGACATCACAGTACGAATAAATGCTACAAACACTCTACCTCGTATGAATAATTTTGTCTGTGAGTCCTACGATATTTGTTAACACAGAACCTGTGATATAATATTAGCTGTGACATAATATAACCATAACAGACAGAACTTACCAGTAACCCGACCTAGGGTATTCAAAATTGATAGGTTTGACATAAAATGTCAAAGGCGCATGCCACGATGACTCTGCCTTACCGTGCTTGCTATAAAAGCGTACGCATGCCTTATGTATGCTTACAGCAAGCACGAGTTTTGTCAAAATTCTTAAAGCCCACCCGTTTTTATTTTGTTTGAAGTCGGGATTCGCTGGGTGACTGGCAAAATACGGCGGACAAACGGTAGTGATTTAAGATTTCAAATAATCGGCTGACATTTAATAAAGTAAGCCACTTGCACCGAGCAAATATCTTTTTCTTTGAAAGGCACTACGACTATATAACCATGGCCAGTGTCAAGTAAAGGCGGGAAATCAATTTCCTTGTTCTTATAATATTTTGGGCAAAGTTACATAATATCGTCAAGTCTTAAGTCTAGTCAAAGTCAAGGTAAAACGTCAGCACGTTACTTGAACTTGTATCACTTGCTCACACTTGTACATGATAACGAATATATAATGCTTGATATTCTACCACAAAAACGCATTAAAACCCGAAACGACACAAATTTTGCGAAAAAATGCAAAAACACAGCATGACTTTTTCACATCCCGCCAAAACCCTCACCGTTCAAATACTGGTTGGTTATGTCTAACCATAATGAACAGAATGACATTAACCCGACTTGAAGTTTCAAAATGATAGATTTAACGTGATGTGTTGCTGAATGCTTAGAGATTATGCTTAGAATCTTCACTTTGTATAAGCTCGGCGTACTCTTCGTGATGTCTACTGTGATATAACTGTACATTAGTACGCGCGACGCCTCGCGAGCGCGTCAGCGTGTAATGCATTCCAGAGCGCTTTCCCTCGCACCTCGTGCTCTTAATAACTCTGCCAATACGACGCATTCCTTGTGTATAATCAACAGGAACTTGACAATTTTTTTAATGATATTTAGGGGGGCAAGCGAGCGAGGTTACTTGATGGAAAGCAACTGGTGTCGCCCATGGACACTCGTGACATCCGAAGAGACGCAAGTTCGTTTCCGGCCTATATGAGGATTGGGAATGGAAATAGGGATAGGCTGATTAGGGAAATTGGGCCACCGGTAAACTTCACTTACTGGACGAAACGCAGCACAATGCCGTTTCCCGCCAGTTTTCTGTGAGGCCGTGGTATCACTCCGGTCGTGCCGAAGCACGGCTTTCCCACGGCAATGAGCATCCGTATTATGTACTTAAGATCGGAAAATGTCTCATTGGTACACGCCTCCACCCGGGTTCGAACCTGCACCCT
>JAOTAV010060267.1:0-14865 GCA_026546445.1 Cyclargus thomasi
AATATCGCGGTGCAGTTCATTATCTAACGTGGGTTGGTCGTCCGGTATGAGAACGTTTAGGTATGCTTTTGCCGTATGAGTTCTCCGTTGTACTAAAGGTTATAAATTATAATGTCCGCGGTATTATTATATTGTTATTTAAATTGTTTCAATAACAAATAACAATCATAGTGACCCATTTCAATAACGAATGACTTACGGTACATAGTACCGACTGGGTCTCTGGCATTCCGCCCAATTTTCATTACAATCGCCTTCAGCTAGCTTCGTCTATGATAATTAAATGGTATCAAAACACGATTTCAGAGTGTTCATTTTAGGCTCGAATAACATCAAAGGTTTTAGGCCGGCCACAAACGTATGTTTTCTGTATAAGGTTTCCTGATGCGGGATTCCGCACTCGGAAACCCGAATGCATTTATTCAGTAGAAAATGCTGTAGTTAGCACACATGTTTACTTTTTCCCTGCACGGCAATAATTCCGCATCTAATACATTCTGATGTACGAATGCGTATAACGAATTAGGAAACCTAATACGGAAATTGTACGTTCGCGGCTGGCCTTAACCAGAAAAGTACAGCAATCTTTTATATTCACGGTATTCACTAGCATTTATTTGCTTTTGAAAATAGCTTCTTTTCCTAGGTCTAGATCATTTTAGGCATGTAGGGTACATTAAACCAACATTAGATTACCCCGTCTCGGCGTAATTTGTTCATTAGCAGCCCACACGACGAGGTCTTATCAGTACTTGACTACTAATAACACTAAAAGATCATCATCCTTGAGCTTAACTATGTTCATAATCTTCCGTTGGATATCAACAGAATGCTTAGCGTGTCCACTGTTTTTCTTTGTACAACAAGTTAATTATAGCTCTGTTATGCTGCCGTTTTTAAACTATTTTACTCAAATAATCTGTAAGTTTTTCTACGGTGGTCATGGTTGGACTACTAGTCTGGTTAATCTGTTAAAGGAACCTTCTGTCTCAAATGGTTTTTCAACACGTGACGTCCTTACCTTTTGCTGAGTTAAATATAATAGTAAAATTGAAGAATTAATTTACAAATATTTGTGAATCTAGGCAAATGTTTTGCGTCATGTAACGTGATACGCGGTATTACATCGCATGTTACAGCATGTTATGTTCTTCACCTTGTGTTCAGCCACGCTATCCAAGTGCATCCGGTGTGCACACTTCTTTATTTGTTACTGTTTGTACGAGTTTTGGGTGATTTTTCGTTATTTTGGATGTCAGTTCTTAACATTTAAAAAATATTTAAACATCTTATCGAACGAGCGAAGCGAACACTCTATATTTCTCTCCCAGTACATGTTTGTGGTACACTTTACGGAAAAAGTGAGAGTTGAGCCCAACAGTAAGCACCTACAAAACGAGATTGAAGAGTCATTTTATGTCAGCTATACACACAAATATATAGTCAGTTTATGTAGGTTTATGTAAGTACTTCTGTGGATGTATGTGTATAATCACAGTACAGTAGCTCTTAGTCTATTTTGCAGAGATTGATTTTTTCTGTACTATTCTAGTTTTTAGTCTTTGTTTAGTTTTATTTAGTTAACATTATTCTCTTGTGTACTATCTATTTCTCCATGCCTTGACGTAGGTCTGCTGGCAGAGATCTCTTCTAGAGATAAGCACACCTATGTACTGCCACTGCGTTTTCTACTTTAAGTTAGTTTTAAAAATCATGTATGTACATACAGAATAAATAAATAAAAAATATAAGAGGTTCAGGTTTGGGCTTTAGCATAGTGATTTGAGTACACGTGTTAATGTGTTTAAAAATAAAATAGCTATAATATTATCCATAATAATAAAAAAATATATATATTTTACTCCTAACGCCATCAATGAGTCAGATGTGCAACTGTGAAAATAAATTAAACGAACTGAGCATCTACATTCCTCATGTATCTAGAACCGGTAAATTTATTCTAAAAAATCTGTCATAATCACAGAATTTTCTAGGAAACGCAATGTACAGCACTCAAAAAATTTTGCATGCCGTCTTGCAGCAATAAAAAAATTTTTCGCTACTTGGATACAATAACATGGTTTGGTGGATAAACCATAATTTAATTAAAACGTTCTAATGCTAATTCTTAAACAATAACCAATTGCAATGACGTTTAGGCAATGTTTGTAATTAATAATATTCACTTCAGTTGCAATGAACGAAAACGGCCAAATTTGATCTAGGTGCTAATCAGTAAACGAGCAAAACCCAAAGTCGGTTTTATAACACGCTACTACGCCAGCTGTGGTTAACAATTTATTTACATGGTCGGTATGATAAAGTTTGTAGTTAGTACGGCGAAGCCAGAACTGATACGGAATATTTAGAGCTGCGCGCTTTAGTTATTCATCGCAATTACACCCCGTGTAAGCGCGGCACTACAATAGACAGATAAATCAGTAGGCCGATTTCAAGCAAGCTGGCGACTCGGCTCGAGTGTCGCTGTATATATGCTTCGAGTGGATAACTAATACAGCAAGTAACGGCTAGCGACGACTTCTGTTATAACTCAGTACATCAAAGTTCAAATTCGGGCTTTATATATGCGCGGTCGCCGTGTCGTAAAGAAGTAATGTATGGGCAGCTTTGAGAGCTTCCAAATGGCACGGCGACCGTGTGCATGTTAAACTTGAATTTTAACTTTGACTTAGTCTTTGAACTTTGACTTTGTCGCTAGTCGGTACTTGCGACTGTCTCAGTAATGTAAGAGTACAGATACAATAGAGTAAGGCATCTTCATACAAATTGACAAAAATACACGCACGCAAACATAACCAAAACTCGACCTATTTCTTAGTGCGCCAGTTAGGGCTAGCACTGCATTGCAGATGACACTGACGTCATTGACGTTTAGGAAACAACCAATCGGACGGAAGCGAGTTCTCTTAAAAATTGAAATTACAAAAAAAAAAAACGTCAGAGTGACGTATGACATACGTACGTCGATAGTTACTGGTTAATGAAGAAAAATATCTGATATGTAATCAAATGAAGAGAAAAAGTAATCTTCTTATGACATATTCGAGCTTTTTTTTAATTCCTATACTTCACGTTTATTTTTGCCCATTTCAAGGTATTGCAGGTATATTTAATATAAACTAAGTAACTCCTTCTATATGCTCTGTCTCGGGCCATCAGCGCCGACTGTACACGTGCGATCGGCGTAAGATTAGTCTTCCGACCAATCAAATCAGCCTAAAAATAACTTCACTGCAGAAATTTTAAAATATAAATGTGGCAAGTGATAACCCTGGACCTCGCACGCCTTGTCATGTCAAACGTCTAAACGCCTGGAGTGGCCCTACTCGTTGATATTTGTATTTTGGTTATGTATGCATAAAAAGGGCTATGTCGGCCTACTGTTTCGTTCTATCTGTTGTGGGCTGTGGCGGCAGTCTTGTGACCCGGGGCGGGCGGCTGCCACGCATGAGATACGTGCATAATACGTATAGCCATTTGCTTTTGTTTGGTTGGTCTAGCTTTTGATTTCCTAAGACTAGAGGTCGCCCTGTGGTCGAATTTTGACTATAATAAAAAAACTATAATCTATCCTCAATTCAAAGACTCATCAAACAACTCATCAACCATCGTGTCCTGTTAAAATTTTTATATGGTTGTGATGGTTGGATTGAATGCGTTTTAGTTAAGAGCCTGTTTTACCGCTTTATAGATAGTCCATTTATAACTTTGTTTGACAGGTGTTGTATGGAGAATCTGTCAAAAAAGGTGTGGATAGTCTAACAGAAACTTTATCAGTAAGCGGTGTAACAAGCCTTTAAGCATATTTTTTAAAGTTATTGGTATTTCAGGCTCCTCCTCCTTATTGACTATAACTAGTTAACTGGGACAGATTTCATGCATTTATATATCCACGTGTCTTTCGTAAAAAGGGGTACAAAGTTTTCCAATCGCGTAGTAATATTTAGATATTTACTCTGTTGATTAAACGTTACTATTTTATTTCATTAAAGAAAACTTGACAGAGTTTCAATTTAGGCCATCATCCGAAAGTGAGAACTTGAGTAATTTGATCGATAAGTATAAAATTTTAACGAATTGATTCAGCTTAGAGACTGCACATAATGTAATGTTTCATTAAGAGTGCTATAATTTTAGTTTGATCAACTAGTCAACAGGTTCATATAATGTAGGGTTGAAATGGTAGTCAGAACTTAGTATAAGAAAACCATAGACCAATTATTTTATAGACTTACAGATCCATACAAAATTTCGTATACGGAAAAAACCTCTTAGGTCTAGATGGCGCTAGTCACGATACTGGATAAATTCGGAAGTATAATAATACAACAAAACTAGTAAACCTTAAAACGCGAAAAAATATTTTTCTGCATTTTTACAACATCATATAAACACTCGTATATTAATAATTAAGATTTTCTAAAAAAAACTTTAAAACTAATCCTTACAGCCAGTTTTAAGCTGCAACTAGTAGATGGCGTCAATATAATTTTTTGCAAATTTCAATACAAGATGGCGCAAAACATATTTTAAATATCGATGCCATCTAGCCTGCCTTCCAAAAGATAAGGTCGCAACGTCGATTTAGATTTAGACCACAATATAACTACGTCTTATTGCGTTTACGTTTTAGGGGCTATAATCTAGCAATCATCTTAATATAATAATATTTCTATTTCAATATCTTATATTGAAATAGAAATTACGGAGAATAATATATGAAAAAATAAAGTATTGTATCTGTGTAGTCAGGAGCGAGGATCGAACCAGCATGCTTAGCATGTCTATAGAAAGATTTGTTTGCGATCTTTTCTCAAATAAAAACCCTGCTGCTAAGTTAATAAGGTCGTAGATTCAGTGTCATTGTCATATAATTTTTAAATGCGTTTGAGAGTCGTTTTTATTTCATCCATTGTTTAGCGCTTCGATTAAATATTATGAAGATTTTCACAGTTGCCGTCTAAAAAGTGGCACCGGCAAAACCGCGCATAATGTCTTGTTCCGCTCCAAGTCGCTCCGAGACCGCAAGATTTAAATCTTATACGATTGTGAGCTTTAAAACATTCAATTAAGTTTTATTTTACACTAAACTTGATTTTGATTAGGTTGTTTTCTGTCAGATAGTCTTGGTTCCATTATTTTATTCAATTATGAATGAATCTTTGCATCTTAGCATAGACTAATTATTTTATAACTCCTCCATGATCTTAGTAATACTTGATCGAAGATTCAGCGTGACATCGAGGGTTCAGCGTGACAAAATTCGATCCTAGACAAAACTACGGCAAATTCTACATCTCAAAAGTGCTAGAAAAAAATTGTAAAATTTGATAAAATATTCACAAATTCTAGCATAATAACTGCGTTTACAGTTCACACCAGCTAATCCCTTTTTCGCTCCGATCGCGCGTTCCAAATGTAGATACAGCGGCATCCGCAACCGCGCGCGAGCGCACACAACGCGACGGTGCAAGTACCTGCGAAACATGCAAGCGAGTGTGGATTCTGTTTGCATGTTGTTTGCGGTTCGCGGCCCGAATATTGTCTATTATAATAAGTACATAAATTTCCTACCGACTTCAACTTTTATAGCGGGCACCGGGCAATGGCTTTATAAGACATCATTTTATGTTACGTGTTAATTCATTTATAGTTATTAACCTTGAATCACACATTTAACAAAAAGAACCAGATTAAAATCTTGTGCGTCGTCATTTGAAAGATATAAACAAAAATCTAATATACAGATTAACAATGCTAACTCTCAATATGTGTGATATATCCATATAGAGCTTACTGTGAAAGTATGTATATACTTGTAATAAGGCTCGGAGGATGAAAAGAAAATTATTTTCATTATCCTTCTTCTTCTTTTTCCTCTTCTTCCACTTCTTCCTCTTCTTCCTTTTCTTCCTCTTCCTCATCTTCTTCTTCATAATCAGTTGAACACTGTTTAAGAATTTTTATGAATTAGGTGGTAAGTAACTAGCGAAGACCACTGCGTTTTAAAGGCTCGCGAGATTTTTGAAATGCTATGACATTGGGTTTTTTAATGCGTTTTATGATTGTAAAATATTTTTTCCAATTTAATATTTTACCACAATAGATACAATAAGTGGATACTCAGTTCGTTTAACTAAACGATGATTTTAGAATATATAGGTATAACATTTTTTATTATTATCTAAAATTTAGATAATAATAAAAAATGTTATACCATTGGTAATAGCAAATTTTAAGTTAAGTTTACAGTTGCACATGTCATTATCGATGGCGTTAGTGGTACTATATTATTTTTATTTATTTTTGTTTTTGTCTATAATATTGTTTCAATTTTATTATCAAACATATATACTCGAATTACTATACTAAAGGCCAAACCTAAAGCTTTAATAGTTTTTGCGTGAAGTGTACCACAAACATGTACTGGGATGATATCGAGGACTCGCTATGCTCGCTCCGTAAAATATATTTTTGTCCGAAAAATATTTGTATCAAAATATTGTCATTTCTATACAAACCGAAATTGAAAACAAAGAGACAACACAAAACTTTGCCTGTTGCCAATCACGGCTTAAATGAAATTGTCAAATCTTTTTATAGAGGGTCGATGACCGCTACCGCCTAGATTGGGTAAAAGCACCAGACGTGTCGTCGTTGTTTAGTTTATTACCCTACTGCGCCAGATGGAGGGTTATGTTTTTCGAGAGTATTGTTTGGCACGCTCTGCAGCCTAAACGGCTTGATGGATTTTAACGTATTATTAGATTTGTCTTGATAGCGCAAGTGACACTGGATACATTAAAAAATTAAAAAGCAAAATGGCGGATTTTGAAGTGAAAATTGTGAGGTTTCAAAAAATTGTTTTCCACCCATTTAGGTCGAGTAGGATATCTAAATGAAGGGCTTTTAATAGCTATTCTAGAAATATACATACACACATTCCTATCCATATCATAGCCATTCTAGAAATATACGTACGACATTTAGCTTTTTTTCTGCTAATTTCCATTGATTTATGTCTAATACATTTATATTTCCAGGTATGTGCATTCACGGGCCACGGCTACACATACGCACAGACACACAGAATGTCTGTGTGTTTCGCTGCGTCTCTTCGGATGAAGTTAAAATTGCAAGACGGTGACAAAGTAGCGGTGATACTACCCAATATACCTGAATACCCATGCACGCTATTAGGTATTATAGAAGCCGGGTGTGTGCCCGCGACTATGAACCCTGCATACACCGCCGGTAAGTTCAATTTCGTTTGTCGTGGGTCAACAAAATGGCCGCCAAATTTCAAAACAAGATGGCGTCACCGTCATCAATAATTCTATACCAAAATTATAAATGAGAATTGCTTGTTCTTGTTGACGCCAAAACGAAGCAATCAATCGACTTGATGTTATATGGAATTAGTTGTAAGGATGGAGGGTCTACTTTTGATCTTGAAAAACTTTTCTACGCGAGCAAAGCCGTGGGCAAACGCTAGTAGTGAACTTTGCACTTTGAGTTCCGATTAAATTCGAAAGAACTTAAAGCGGAGCAAATATTGAATATTACAGTCTTTGAAAAGAATGAAGTGGTGGTGAAAGGTAAGAAGTTAAAACAGCACAAGTACCACGGGCATATCTAATATAATATAATAATATAATATTGACTATGGACGCTTCCACCACACCACGTCAGTCTGGCCCCGTGCTAAGTACCCGAAGGACTTATGTCACGGGTACCAGACAACGGAAACATATTTAATACTTTTATACTATACACATATTTAAGATGATTATTATATGATACACATATTTAATACACATCCAAGACCCAGGAACAATGAAGAACTTTTTTTTGTTCCGTCGGCGGGATTCGAACCCGCGACCCCCGGCTAAAGCTATCAACGCGCTTACCTGACTACAGTGCTACAGAGGTCGTCAAATCGTATCTATATCTTTGATAACGTAAAAGTGGCCAAGTGCGAGTTGAACTTACCCATGAAATAATGTTTTTTTCACGATAAGGGGCCAAACGATGAAACGGAATGGAAATCAACTACCGTCGCCCATAGATATTCGCAACATAAGAAATGTTTCAGGCACATTGCCGGCCTTTAAAACGTGCATTTTTTAAGAAATTGAAAAGAAAAGAATAGCTGGATAAAATCAGTGGGGTACTTTTTTTGATTTTTGTCGATTGGACGATAAAGTCGGATAGCAGGGGGGTTACTAACCGCCGGGTAATCCCGATTATATACGCTCATGTTACTATTTTATACTGGCTTCCTGTAAGACCGTATATTATAGTACTTATTATTACAACTTTACAAATAAATATTCTTTCAGTGGACCTCAAGCCGTTGTTCGAAATCGCGGAGTGCAAAGCGATAGTCACCACCAAGGTCTCTTACCCCAACGTGAAGGCGGCTCTGAAAGAAATGCAACAGAACATACCAGTTATTCTGGTAGACAACGAGAATCTACCGGAAGGGACGATAAAATTCGCAGAATTCGCCGAGGACTTTGCCATAGATACCAACTGTCTGAAGACGGTCAAGCGAAGCCCGAAGGATATCGGTATACTGCCGTATTCCAGTGGGACTACTGGTCTGCCGAAAGCTGTGGCGCTGACGCATAAGAATACCGTGGGGTTGCATGAGATGATCTTCGATCCTAGCGTCGTGTCAGTGCCTGAGACGAGTGGTACGTATATACTGTATGTTATTGAAAGTAACTATGGGCCTGTTTCTTGACTTCCTGATTAGTTAGGCCTATTGTATATATATCGGAGAAGGCTGAGATATAAGGCTATGTGGGTTAGATATTCTCTTCGCTCTGAACATCGTGGGTAGCTTCGAGTGATAAGGCATAAGGCAAATCCAGAATATCTTGAGTAAGCTGGAAAAGTATTTATTAATTGGAAAGCACAAGGAAAAAACAAAGCCGCTTGGTGTCAAAAGTCAAAGTCAATTTTTTTAAATGTTCTACGCCTGTGTCTAAGCTTGACCATCTGTGACGTCACATTTGCGTTTGTGTCTCTCCTGACATTTCAGGAGACTCGCACATAAATCTCCGACATGTATGTATCCTTAATTTATCTGACAGATGAGTTATGGCAATTCTGTGAAACCTAACTTGTGGATAGTCGATACGGCACTTTTCAGAAAGTTGCTAAACAGCCCTAAGAAAAATAAAATAACCATGAATCAGGGGTGTAGCTGCCGCCCCATATGGCCAAGTGCGAGTTGGACAAGCGCACGAAGGGTTCTGTACCAGTAGAGAGCAAAAAAATTGAGAAACCCTATTTTTTGAAAATAAAACTGATTTAACATGTCACAAGCGATAGCGCACTGTAGACGTACTGCTGCGCCATCTAGTGTCAATACAATAAACGTGTTTTTTAAGGTTCTTTTTGGTACTAGATGGCGCTGCATTACGTCTATATCACGCTATCGCTTGTTAGGAATTTTAAAGCTAAAGCTTTTTAACTTTAAGAACTATGTTTTCTTAAGTTTTTGCCCTCTACTGGTATGGAATCCTTTGTTCACGAATCCAACTCGCACTTGGCCGATTTTTTTATTCATACTATGTTTTCAATATGATATGATATTCTCTATTTCAATGTTTCAGATTGCTATGACGTCTATGTAAGCAATTTTTATGTTTAAATTATTTCTGTAGATAACTTAGATACCATCTGAATTAACATCTCAGTATTTTTATTTATAAATTCATTATTTTATTTTTAATTAATACTTAATATATTGTCGTAGTAGCATTATTTTTTATGATGTAATTATTATTCTAGTATGTACTGTCAGAATTCTAAAATCTTAAAACAATAAGGTTATAATGGAAATACATATTATGAATAGGTTTAAATATTTTTTACGGATTAAACAATATTATATTCGCTTGGTGCGTGTCAAAATACGGCGGACAAAATAGCCCCCCTAGACGAGTATCGTTTAAGATAATCGCTTGGCGTGTTTTTGTATGGGAACGACATAGACGAACGAAAAGTCACGTGATCTAGTCGAGTTCGAATATGTCAATCCTATACAAAACAAGCAAAGCTATTATCGTAAACGTTAATCGCTTGCCACTTGTCTAGGGGGGCTGATTAGAAATGTCAAATGACTGCCTGTCATTTGACAAAAAGACAATTTATATGCCACCGCCTGACTAGTTTTCCATATTGCCTCCGTGCGCACTGTCCGCACCTACATCTAGCAAATAATAATAATAAAAGAATCGGCCAAGTGCGAGTTGCACTCGCGCACGAGGGGTTTAGTACTATATTAGAACAATATTGTATAAGAGTCCACTTTAATTATTAAATTCATTAAATTTTTATTTTAAATTAGTAAAGTATAAATACAACTAAGTATTTTGAGAATATTTCTAATAAGTGCCTATCTATTGTCGTTATTGATAACAAGCAAAAAATGGCAAAAAACACACGTTCGTTGTATGTGGGCCCTACTTTTTTTAGTATTTGTAGTTATAGCGGCAACAGAAATACATAATCTGTGATAATTTTAAAGTCTCTAGCCATTACCGTTTTTGAGATACAGTCTGGAGGTATACCGACGGACAGACATTCAGACTGACATCGAAGTCTTATTAATAGGTCCCGTTTTCACCCTTTTGGGTACGGAACCCTTAAAACTATTGTCATCCATTACCAGACAACAACGCGTGTCATTTTCATGAAACCTTCACTTCGTGTACCAATTTTGATAATTCTTTGATTATTCCAGAATCCCACCAAACAGTCATCCCGGCCGTACTCCCGTTCTTCCACATATTCGGCCTGAACATCGTGATGTTGAATCTAATGTCGCGCGGAGTGAAGTTAGTCACACTTCCGACTTTCAAACCGGAAGTGTTCCTAGAGACTATTGTGAAATACAGAGTAAGGGATTTGTATCTTGTGCCGCCTATTGGTAAGTTAAATATTTATATTAGATTTAATTAATTCTTGGTTTTGAGTCAGATATATTTAAAATTAAAAAACATTATTTTATCATAATAATAGTTATCTATTATTCTGATAAAATAATGTTTTTATGTAGAGCTTGGTAGAAAATGTTAACTGGAACTAAAAGTTTTTGTCTATAACAGTATTACAATAATTCTCAACTGTACGTAAAATTGTGTCAAAAAAGCGATCAAGGGTAGATAGGGCTTATTCCAGTGACCTCCGAATAAGTATGCTAGAGTGACGATACCCTTTGAAATGACAGCTGATTATTGAGAAGCGCCCCGCCTGGGGGGCAATTTTCCGGATTATTTAAAATATTTCGTGAAAAGAATGAAATATTTTGAGTGTGAGTCGCTGAAAGTACAACAAATTGTGTTTCTCTCGTAAAAAAATCACACTCGATATTTTATTCGAGTATGAACTTTTTCTCACATCCTGAGAATTGAGCCCTTGGTCGGGAAAAGAACTAAATTTGACATAAATTGCAAATGGCCGCTTAATCATGATTGAAAACAATGACATTCAATAGTGCTGGAAGGTTTGTGTCGTTACTATATCGATATCTGTGAGATAACTGTGTAAAGTTAAGTTATAATTAATGCAGATATATTATTATTTTCAAAAGAAACCTTAACTACTTCACCTCGTCTACGTTCGCATCATAGTATTTAATCGATATGGAATGCAAATCAATTAAAATACTATGCAGCTGCTGTATAATACATTTTTATCGTTATATTTTATGTCATTGTCCCTTCTCTATCATTAGTTCATATCCCGCCCACCGCTGCCATCAGCGCCAAAATGGCGCAAATGAAATCTCCTTACCATGGCTAGGCTTGTCGTCAGTCCGGCGTATTTATATAGAAGTCAGTGGCCTATTCACACTAAGGGGATTATTGGTGGGGAGTAAAGTTTGTGTGGCTTAGTTTGACAGTAGTTTGACATTTTCGAATGAGTTTGACAGTACTTTAACGAGGTTCACTCCGTACCAAATTCGACGGTCGCGAGGTCGGATCTCTTGCGCTCCGGGTCTGTAGAATTTGACGCAACGATTGACCACAACCTCTGTACCGCGTCCTAGCAACGTGACGGCCAACTGACAGAGTAGCGGGGCCGGTTACCATGGTAACCCACTCCTGTCGCACTGCTCTCATACCCAAAGCGGGGTATAGCGCTTGTATTGAAGCTACAGTACTGCCTAATAAGAAAGTATTTGCCTTAAATAATATTACTATTCCTTGTATTTTACCCCCTAGCTATGTTCCTGGCCAAGCACCCCGCAGTGACACCGGCGCATATAGAGTCGGTGCGCGAGATCATCAGCGGAGCGGCCGCGCTCAGTACGTCTGACGCTGAGGCGATCGTCAACAAGAATGTAAGTTTGAGGTACACCGGTTGGAGTACACAACACTTGACACTTCACAACGAGGTGTCCACAACACTTGACACTTCCCAACGAGGTGTCCACAACACTTGACACTTCACAACGAGGTGTCCACAACACTTGACACTTCACAACGAGGTGTCCACAACACTTGACACTTCACAACACTTGACATTTCACATCACTTGACACTTCACAACGAGGTGTCCACAACACTTGACACTTTATAGCGGTGCTCACGACCGAGCATAGCTACCACTCAAGGTCAAGGAGAGGTAGTTAGATATATTTTTAAAAAAAACACCATCATCTTTTTTTTAATTCTAAGAATATTGTACTAGAGATAAAAGAACTTGTCAACAGAGTGTAACAAAACTAAATAATAAAACTTTAAGGATTTTATGTGTCCCTGATATAGAGATCACTGTAAAAGTAGCAGCGCTAAAGCAAAAAAAAATTTTTTGATTTGTATGGGCAAACTCATGTCGTTTGGGCGCTTGTCCATATAAATCACAAAATTTTTTCGCTGTATAATGGTATATCCTACATATATCCTGTATAATGCGCAGGATACACGAGGCCAGTTTTTCTGAATAGGATATTAAGACAGTTTAGGTAGCAAGCTAGTACGTCAAGCTTCGTGTAGACAGAACTAGCTTTACTTTACAACTGAAGAAAAAGACATTTTAAAATAGTCAGGACAGTTTTAAAGACAACCGGCTTGATATCCGTGCTTGAAAAAGTAGCCCGGGCAAATGTTTGTCCAACATTCAATTCTTTAAAATACATTACGCTTTAAAATACTTTAACAGACTAATAGAACGTTTTTCACCATTTCCCAGCCCAAAATCCAGATCCGCCAAGGGTACGGTATGACGGAGACCAGCGGAGCGCACAGCGTCCTCCTCCGAGGCCAGCCCAACAACCACGCGTCCGTCGGCAGCTTATTCGGCTCCTGTCGGATAAGGGTCGTCGAACCTAACACTGGCGAAAACGTGGGCGTGGGCCAGGTAAAGTATATGTGCTGTTCACAATCCCGCCCACGATCCCGCTTGGAGGCGTGTACCATTGAGACATTCTCTGATCTCAAGTACATAATACGGACGATCATTGCCACATGAGAGTCATGCTTAGACACTAATGGGTCTGCTCGGTAGGTATAACTGTAACCTGTTTGTGTACTAAATATAAATGAATAAATAAATCAATAAATATACCACGGCCTTACAAAAAACTCACGTAAAACAGTGTTGTGATTTGTTACGTTTAGCTTACAGGTCAAACTCCTTACATCTCATTGTCTATCCCTATTCCCGTAGCGACTAAGGCCGATAGTGCACTTGCAACGCTCCCGATGTTACAAATGTCCACGGGAGACGGCAGTTGCTTTCCATTAGGTGACTTGCCCCCTTAATTTTATATAGAAAAACGACGCCATTCATCATAGCCAAAGTAGATTACCCAAAGCCAGTACATAATGTCAAGAGTACATTAAAAAATACCGGGATAAAAAGTAACCTTTCTCCTTCCTCGGGACTCAAAGTATCCTCATACCAAATTTGAGCAAAATTGGGTGTGAAGAGGTAAAATACAGACAGACAGGCACACTTTCGCATTTATAATACGAGTATGGATTTCAGGAAGGCGAGCTCTGGTTATCCGGTCCCAACATAATGCAGGGCTACTACCGCAACCAGCAGGCTACAGACGAGGTGATGGCTGACGGCTGGTTTAAGTCTGGAGACATAGGGAAGTACGATGAGAACGGACTAGTGTACCTGACTGATAGGATGAAGGAGCTGATTAAGGTACATTTATCTGTACAAATAGTTCAACTCAGTTGTGCGCGCGGCCCTAGTGTGCGTGCGCTTGTGAATACGCAAATTTCATTTACGTGGCAGTGACGCGGCAGGCGCCGTCCGAGTAAACAAGGCTTATCCACACATAAAGCCGCGCGCACAATTGAGTTGAACTGACTCTTCTTGTTTAGCCCGCGGCTTTACTCGCGTTTAATTCGAAAATTTCGTAAAATACGAATATACACAGGCTTTTCAAGACCAAAAGTATCCTAGGTCCGTGCTTTCAAATTTTTCCGCGAATCAAATCGATTGTTTGCTAAAAGAATACCTAACAGCAAAATCAGTTGGTTGAATGTATGGAGAGTAACATAGGCTACGGTTCGGTTAAAAAAAAAACACGTTTTTGAAAAAAAAAATGTATTTTTACCAATCTACGATTTCCACGCGAGCGAAGACGCGGTAAAAATCTAGTTTATGATAGGCATATACAACTTGTAAATAATAGAAAAATATTGTCGTGCGTTCGTGTAGGTGCAGATAAAACCAACTCCCATTATTCTTGTATATTATGTGCATGTATAATATATATAATACTTCATCCCGGTGTCTCTGCAGACAACGCCGGAACACAGAAATGTCCCGTTTTCGAGTCAAACCTAAAATACCCCTTCAGAA
>JAOTAV010060288.1:0-14861 GCA_026546445.1 Cyclargus thomasi
TTAGTGAAATCCGTCCAGTCTTACACGCGTGATGCCGTGACCAAGGAAAATTGGTTTCATTTTTATATATATAGATTGTTATTAATTATCATGAATTTTACATTTCTAAATTTCCCGGTTTTTAAAAAATGTTAATTCCAGATGCGTTAATGTTGCTTTTAGGCGACCATAAACATCTCAATACACGTTTTGATTTTTACGCTTATTATAATTTTCCATAAAATATCTAAAGTCTCGATTCGCTCGTTACTATGTACCACTCGCGACTGCATCTCTACCGAGATTCTACCGAGATCGAGGTGCGAAGGTCTGACGGCTTTCCGGCCGTTTATATAAAGTTCACATTCTGCAATGTAATTCCTATTCTGAGCCTATACCGTATTGCTCATCTGAGTATATAACATTTAAAACCTTCCTCAAACATTGCTCTGGGGCACCTCACCCGGGGAACTCGGGGCATTGTTTACACTAGAACATGGCCCCAATTTATGGCGTCCGCTTCCACTTTTAAAATTCCCGCGAGACAACCATTGTTTTTTGGGTTAAATAATGCTAGCTTTAATCCTTTGAGCTAACAAAACCTAAGCGGGGAAACGCGATTTCGCTGTGAGTATACCGTAACGATACAATTGTTGTGAGACGTCTTTCTACCGCGTATAAACTTAATTTTATGAATATTCTTCAATATAATAAATTAAATTAAAGTAATGATCAGATGTCTCCAAGTGTGGCAGTCATGTCCGAGATACATAAGACTAGCTTTTTAGGCTCGCATAGCAAGCTAGTTCTCTTTTAAACTGTCTTGGCCAGCTGACCTTAGCTTGTTCTGTCGTCTGTCAGTCACTATATTTTATATTTGATCCGTTTCAACGATTTTTAACTGAGTTAAATTTTGCATGCATAAAATGGTGATCTGCTGAAGCTGAAGAGGGCCATTACAAATCCGTAATGAAACGATGTCACCCCGTCGAGTTTGAGCATTTGATTTTTCTTGTCAATTTCTTTGATCTCAATTTTTTGTGACACCGTGTATCATTACTAATATTATATGTAGATGGAAAAGTGTGTTTATTTATTTGTCGTTCACGCCCCAATGAAGCTACCAACCGACTTGATTTTTGGCATCGACTTAGTCGAAAGGATGGAGAGTAACATGGGCTACTTTTGGTTTTGAAAAAAATCCCTTGTTCTATTTGATTTTTACCCATTTAATTCCACACGAGCAAAGCCGCAGACAAAAGCTAGTATATAAATAAATGATAAATTTTTGTTAAATCGTTTTTTCTTTTTTAATTACCACAAAAAAAAAAGATATCATAAATACAAACATGATGGTTGACTTTATGGTAACACTAATATATTTTAATCAAATATTACATATAGTAGTTTACTGTGTCATAAACAAAAATTTTCCTTGTCCTATTGTGTACTTCAAAGGCTCTAAGTCCCTTTGACAATTGAAAACTACTACACATTGTTATGTTATCTCCCAGTCCTTAGATATCCAATTTCACAGTATTGTGGCGACCAACGAATGATAAATAATATAGAAGAGTAAACTAACTCAAAATATTATTCGATGAAACTTGGTAAGCATTTTGAAAAATATTTTCGACTCAATTTAGATGGCGCTTGGAAGTCAGCGTCAAAAACGCGGCGCCTACAGCCTAGAAAGCAGACTATCTCCGATCCAATGTGGTATTTAATTACTAGATAATATCTAGACTGTAACTTAAAGTAAAATTTTTAATCAGTAATTGTTTGGCTACAAAATGTATTAATTCGTGGGCGAAAAACTTTGTACCCCTTTTTACAAAAGACGCGTAGACGTAAAAGCATGAATATTTTCCCAGTTAGAGTATTTCAAAATATTCTTTTATCTTACATATTTTTTATAAATATAACGCTACGCACACTACAATATTTTGACATGACAAGATAATCATACACGAAATACTTTATTGTTTATGGTTGACGTCTGTGTTTTTTTAATAAAATACCTGCCTGGTAACGAAAACTTTTTGCCAAATTGAAGTCTGTGATTTTGTTGAGAATAGATTGTATTTTTATACCTCCTCTGCTCGATGGATTTTAATATTTACGGTCGTATTTCGAGCTCTAGTGTACCCCCTTTTGAAAAAGACGCGCAGACTCTTTCGTAAAAAGGGGTACAAAGATTTCCGCTCGCATATTCATTTAATAATATATTACAACTTTCTGTTACTTGTCAAATATGAGGACCTTACATTGTTCTTTATACGTGTTCACTTATTATGAATGTAGTTTGAGACAAAAAGTACTCGATTATACGAAAGTAATGTTTCTATATCTATATTCTGTACTGCTATAGTTCGTAGGTAACAGAGCCTTCGATGTATCTGAAATTCTGTAGGTCCATTACAATTGTACTTACTACTATGAATGTAGCGATCTATCGTATTTCGGAATATATTTTCAATATCCACTAACTTTATTAATAGTAAATGTAATTAAGTTTTAAAAAATACTGAGTTTTTATATACATCTAAGTTTTTGTCCATATTTACCTGTGGAAAACTTGTAATTAGCCTTTAGTAATATATTTTATATTCGTTCTTGTATTAATATTACTTTCTTATTTATTTTCAAAAATTTTATATTGATAAAAAAGTTATATTGAGTGGCATAAGGAAAGTTTACGTAGAAAGTGTCGGGGTTTGATTCATAAAGTTTCAGTATAAATTTCTTCACAATAACTCAAAAAACATTTTTATGGGCACAGATTAAGTAGGTTCCTTAAAACTGACCGTATTTTGTTTTATATACTTTTCTTCAATACTTAACATTTTTATTATTCAATCAAGTAATCAAATTAAAACAAAACACTTAAATTACTTCTGGAATAGCAAAAACGTTCTATAGGAAGGTTTTTATGAAAATAATGAAACCTCTCCAAATCACTCACAATGTTTTTATATTAAGGACTTTCCTGGTATAACAAACTTTGGAGAACTTTAGTGCCACGTGTCAGTCCTTCAACTTTCTCACTATAGCCACTGGCGTAAATAATAAAAATGGCCGGTTAAGGTAACCTAAAAGGCTTTACTTAAAGTAGTAGGAGCAACTAAACAGTTGAATAGCTTAGCTTGTGAACGTATCTGCCAAATATACATAATAACCAGTTTTCAGTTTTTAGTCATGTCTTACAAGCAACTTTACCAAAAACGGTCCCTTAAAAATAAGACGTTACAAATTATGAATTATATAACCAATTAAAAATAAACGTTCAAAGGGTTCAGCTTATACAATGCAAAACAAGTCTAATAGTATATTTACAGATAAAGCACTATGTTTCACAGCACAATATCTAGGTAAGTAGTTCGTAGCGCATCTACAGTGTAGCTCAGTAGTTCGTAGCGCATGTACAGCGTATCTCAGTAGTACGTAACGCATGTACAGCGTAGCTCAGTACTACGAAGCGCATCAATAGCGTAGTTCAGTGGTTCATAGCGCATCTACAGTGTAGCTCAGTAGTTCGTAGCGCATGTACAGCGTATCTCAGTAGTACGTAGCGCATCAATAGCGTAGTTCAGTAGTTCGTAGTGCATCTCGGTAATTTATAGCTCAGTAGTAGCTCAAGGGCCTTTAGTGAAGTGTTTACATAAAGACGTGGCTCGTTATAATTTTCTCAATTTTTTTACATTTTTATACGATATTTTGTTTGAAATTGTTTAGGATTTTTTTATTCAAAGCGAGCGATACAAGATAAATACACAATTCGTAGAGCTCTGCCTATTTGCACATTTTCCAGCACATAAAGTTCGACAAACGGTGTAAAAACAAACGCCGCAACAATAAACAGCATTTTATAGGCATCGGTGTAACTTAGTAATGATATTTTGGATAAGATACTCCCCTCATGAAAAGTGTTTTTATATGTTACTGGATATTTCTTCCGACTTTGACGAAATACTTAATTTCGTCAAAGTTGGACTGTTACGACAAAATTGGGGAAATAAAAACCATAAAGATACCATGTAATTTGACATATTTTTTGTAGAATTTGGACATACTCGTATATACTACTTTAATATATAATGTTGTAATATTTTTGATCGCATACGATGCTACGCCGATTTGAGTAACGTATCAATTGATGAAGTTGCAATCAAAAATTTCATAGATTCAGTAGTTAACATTGTTTTTTGATTTGGATAGCTATTTAAATGAAGAAAGATAAAATTTCATTTTAAATAGAAGCATGAAATAAATTTCCTCTAAATTGCGGCTAAACCCTACTTAAGACAGTGTGATTAGGTTTACGGAATCTTAGGTTACCTTTTATTATCTTATGTTTTTTTCATTTTTGCCGTGGGAGAGCCATGCTTCGGCACGAATGGGCCGGCTCGACCGGAGTGATATCACGGCCTCACAGAAAATGGCGTGAAACGGCGTTGTGCTGTATTTCGCCCAGTGAGTGAGTTCATCGCTAGCCCAATTCACCTAAACCCCCTATACCTATTCCCATTCACTTTTCCCTCATAAGTCTGCTCGCTTGCCCCCTTAATATCATCAAAATTGTTCGTGATTTGATGAGCAAACTCATTTCGCTCGGGCGCTTGGCCATACAAATTTATTTTTCTTACTGCCCCGCTACTTTCACAGTAAACTCTATATAAGGGACAGTTACGATTCTCAAGGTGTTATAAATCTAACACAGAGCAAGCATATATGCTGAAGTTGATAAAGATAAGATAAATTTGGTCTGAATCTTAATTATTATTATTTAACTGAGATTAAGTTTAAATAATAATCATTTTAAGATAGTAAGGATAAGTTTTTGGAATAAGGATGTTACAGCAAGTATAGGTAATATAGTGTGTAAGAAGTAAGTTTGTTATTTATGTAATATATAATTAAAAACCTATTATTGACTTTTCATCTTGATTATTATTCGCTTAAATATAACCTATTTTTTAAATATAACCTAATCGTTATAACCAACAGCTTATAATAAGTAGTAAAATTCTACGCTTACTAATTATTATAAGCTGTTGGTTTTAACGAATAGGCTATATTTAAGCGTCATGTTATATAAAGCGTCTTATTTAATGTCAGTTCGAAGTTTTCAGTATAGTTTTAAGGAGGCGAGAGCAGTTTTAACTCCATTTAACTAAAACCCAACTTAAAAATTTTAAAATTTAAGAAATTATTGCGAGAAAAAAAAACCTACCATTTTCATTGTTATTAATATAGAAACTAGCTGTACGAAATTTAAATCTCTAATAAAGCATAAAATTTGCCTCTTACAATGTTAGCTTGAAAGGATCAAAATGCCGCTCCTAAAAAATCGCTTCCGTTAAAGCTCAGTAACATTGAGTCAGTAACTGACGTCAATGTAGCGACAAAACCTGACTCATATTAACTAGAATGGAGTCACTAGTTCGTTAGCAGCCTAGACGAATACTGTACTTACTTGAAATCAACTTACACGATAGCAGGTCAGTTACTGACTCAATGTAAATAAGCCGAGCGAGGTCTAGAACAAAAGCTAGTTCTTATACATCTATCTATACATATAATAAAACAGTAAAAAAAAGGGCGAAAGAACAGTAATATAACACAAATCGACAGAAAAAAATTGTCTGTTTATCTGTTTTTACACGATAATCTCCGGAATCACTGGACGAATTTGAATAAATCTTTTTTTGTTTAGTTGCTATTATCTCTGGACAACATATAGGATATTTTTTATCCCGGGAAAAAGTACGGTTCCCGTGTGGTATACAACTTTACGCGCAACGAAGTTGCAGGCACCAACTAGTGACCACTTATTTCTAAAAAGATGCTATAGAAACATGCTGAGCTGCTGCTACACCCAACAATATGGTGGTTTTTGTATTGCATAATAAAGTTTTACGGTATTGCATACAGCAGTGAAAATACGTGAACATATCTTCCGGATAGCTCGTAATATCCTCAGTTTTCGTTTACAAATACAAACAGAATACACAAAATGTTTTTAAAAATTAAATAAACCGAAAAGCGATTGACATTCGAAAAAAACGAGAAAATTGCAATTAGTCACAATGTGCAAATAAAAACAAAATTTGCGTGACATTTTCAATCGAAATCTCGATTCGAAACGTATTCGTTAACAGAAACATAATGTAAAAATTTCACACAACAGTCTTTAGCACGAGAAATGAAATGAAGTGTATAATATAGAATATTCGGATACAAAACAATTTTGTATATTCTCAAAACATCTTTTGCTACGGAAAATTATTTTGAATGTTCAACTTCCGAAGATTACAGGCTTGCACACAAGGCTATCAATTTGCGCAATATTCTAAACAGCGTTGCGATTTTTTGTTCAAAGGTATTTCTTTGTTATATATATATTAATACGCGAGCGGAATATTTTTTTTGTATCCCTTTTTAAGAAAGACGCGTGAAATTTCTCCCAGTTTTATTTGATATGGAAGAGGAGCATGGAATACCAATATAACTTTAAAATGTGCTTAAATTTTGCATATTTTTTTTATTAAATATAACGCTACGCACACCACAACACGCACACTACAATATTTTACATGGTACGATAATCATGCACAAAATTCTCTTTTGTCTATGGTTGAAGTTTGATTTTTTTAAATAAAATTGTATGAACCGGTAGCGAGTCTTTTTTGCCAAATTGAAGTATGTGATTGAATTTAAAATAAAATTATAACTTCCTACACAATGGATTTAAATATTTATGGTCGAAATTTGACCATAGGGTGACCTCTAGTTATTTTAAACCGACTTTAAAAAGGAGTGTTTTATATTTCTAAAAAATAATTTTAAAGATTTTTTTTTGTTTAGTATCTTTAAAGGATTTATAAGTTTTATTTATTAATTTTTTGGACACCCAAAATAGTACCACAAAATAAATAACGAAAGCTTTAAACTGTGTAATACATTGTAACATTCTGCCGATGGATGGCCAAAAGTCGCTAGAAATTCTACTGGATAATCCTTTCTCAGAAATAAAAAAGGGGCGAGTATTCATAATTTTACATATTTTAAAAAAATATTCATAATCGCAGCGACTTGCTTTGTGAATCGCAGTTTTGTGTACAAATCCAGGCTAATTTTCTGCAAAACGAGCGACTAGTAATATCGACTTTTCATAAAAAGTAATCTTTACTACGGGATAACGAAATTGCCTATAGGCGTTATAAAAGTTTAATAAATGCTTTAATATTTTTAATCAAACCCTTAGTGAACGATGTAGTCAAAGTGTATAGTCAGTATTCTAGCTAAAAAAAGCTTTCATACAAACAGGATTATTAGGTCCATAGTCTATTGCCATTATGCTAGGAAACGCAGATAATTTGCCGCGTTGTCCCCCCCCGTTAACAAAAAATAATTAATATATGATTAATAAAAACAAGAAATAAAAATTATTCCTTATGGGTCCGGTTAAAGTCGTAGTTATTCAAGTTTTTTACAAAAAAGCTATGTCTACGGAAAATTTATTTCTGACTAACTATAAGCTTAGGGAAACAGTACTCACTAGTAATTAAAGAATGAAGATCATTCTATAACATATATATATATAATGTGTGTATGCTAATGTGCTTATTACTTTAACATACTTATAAAAGGTTAAACTTACCCCGCTGGCCTAAAGCTAAAGGCGTAGAAGGAAAATGAAACCTGTCACCTTTGTCATAAAGTAGCATTTTGTCCGGCCGAAATAGCCTCGTGCTCGGATGACAGTATTGGTGGACAAACTGCCTTAAAGTTCGGTCTTGGCAGCCTGTGGCCGCGACACATAAAAACCGAATAGAATGCCACTTTATGATTAAAACTATAGGTTTCATTTTGCTCTACGCCACTACAAAGCAGTGGCGTCATGAACAGCTAGACCAATGTCATTAGAAAATGAAACCTATTACATATGTCATATATTGGCATTTCATATAATTTTGTGTTTCGCGGCCGCATGTCGCATTTAAATTGTACCTTTACGCGTAAAACACCAGTGTGATAACGCTAAAATAAAAGCCCATCGACGTTCAACACACCCGTATACAATACACTCGGACGAAGATTCCAGAACTATTCACGCATCACAGGAGGGACGTTTCATTCCACTGCGTAAAGGATAACATATTGAGAATCACTGAACATTGTTATTTTGGGAGAGTTTATCGCATCTACGAGATTTTCTGCGAAAAATAAATTATAATTGATACATTTTCATGTATTTCTAACATCTTCAGTAAACTTCTGTGGCCAACGAGAAGCGAAAAAACATTGAAAAATAGAATGTTGCACTCCTCACAAGACACTGGAGTGAAACAGTGTTGTGCTGTGTTTCGTTCAGTGAGTGAGTTTACCGGTGGCCCAACTTTCCAAGTCCCCTATCCCTATTACCATTCCCTTCTCCCTCATAAAGGCCGGCAACGCACTTGCGACTCTTTGGATGTTACAGTGTATATTATTGTGTATAATAATATTTAATTATTTATATAATTATTTATATTATTAAATATTATTATATCGAGGCCTTTCATACTTACATATTTATATCTACTAATATTGTAAATGCGAAAGTGTGTATCTGTCTGTCTATTACCTCTTCAAGTCCAAACCGCTTCACCGAATTTTATGAAATTTGGTATGAACATACCTTGAGTCCCCAGGAAGGACATAGGATACTTCTTATCCCGGAAAATTGTACGGTTCCCGCGCGATAAGCGAATGTCGGCGCAACGGAGATGCGGGCACTATCTAGCTACGGAATATGTTTGTTGAAATTCATATGAATGTGTGATGTACGGTGCGATTCGCTATCTGTTCACAGCTGACTGGGGACGGTCATTAGCGTAATTACCTGCATCATTTGCCCGACCCTCGCATTACCATAACTACCATCATCACTGCTCACTGGTTGACTTGGTACCATAGTCGCGAGTTCGAGAACTGCTGTACAAAGAGGTCATGATGTTCCTGGGTCGTGGATGTGTAAAATCAAAAATCAATTTTAAAATATCTATTGTTCAAAATAAGTACTTTAAAAAATAGCTATGTGACTGCTTATATTGTAAGATTAGTGATTGTGATTTGCAAGTTGCGAGGCCGGCTCGACCGGAGTGACACCATGGCGTCACAGAAAACTGGCGTTAAACGGCGTTGTGCTGTGTTTCGTTTAGTGAGTGAGTTTACCGATGGCCCAACTTCCCTAATGGTCGGCAAAGCACCTGCGACTCTTAAGATATTGCGTGTGTCCATGGACGACGGCGGTTCCTTTCCATCAGGTAACCCGTCTGCTCGCATGCCTCCTAAATATCATTAAAAAAAATGCGTAAATAAACTGTTTTACTTTTCCATCCTTTCACTTTGCCAAATCAATCAAACCCTGGGTGGTTACCCTTAAAACTCTACCACCAAATAACAACACTTTTCACCCGGATACAACTCGGTCTGAATATCTTACAGAGGGACTACACACTCAATAATAAAACCTGACCCTCGATGCGCAGTACCATAATATATTTATATTATGGTACTCTGTGGCTCAGTCGGTCATCGTAAGTAGCTTAAACCGGAGGTCACGGCTTCGAATCCCTTCGACGGGGCAAAAGTTTTTTAATGTTCCTGGGTCTTGGATGTGAATCAAATAAATGTATTATTTAACAAAAATCTTAAATATGTGTATAGTCTGGTATCCGTAACACAAGTCCTTAAGGTCCATAGATCAGAGAATCTTTGATCAGATTGACGACCTCTGTGGCGCAGTGGTTGAGCTTTGGTAGCTCACGCCGGCGCGGGGGTCGCGGGTTCGAATCCCGCCGAGGGAACAAAAAGTTTTTCAATGTTTCTGGGTCATGGATGTATATTAAATATGTGTATTATATAGTAAAAATCTTAAATATGTGTATAGTATAAAAGTATTAAATATATTTCCGTCGTCTGGTACCCGTAACAAAAGTCCTTAGGGTACTTAGCACAGGGCCAGATTGACGTGGTGTGAAGCGTCCATAGATATTATTATTATATTATTATATAGACATAGATAGATATATAAAAAGTCATCATTATGCCGTTAAGCAACTATTTATTTGCATAATATATTTATGTTCAACACAAAGAGAGGTAAATGGGCTTACCTGAGCACATCATAATTAAGTAATGTACGGTTTTGAGCACGACTAACTTAATCTTACCGGACATAATGTTACATAGTTATGTTGCCTTTGATGTGGTCGTTATGCGAACCGCATACGGATCGTTATACCCTGGCAAATTGTCTCCAGAATAGTTGTAAGCATTGCTTGTTATATAATTATGGTTAATTTAGCTGCAGGTACAGTATGGGCTTCTATTATTCAAAATAATACAATATAAATTACAATAATAATAATAAATGTAGTAGTTTTTTTATGATATTTAGGGAGCATGTGAGTAGATGGGTTACCTGAGGGAAAGCAACTGCCGGCGCTCAAGGACACTCGTGACATCCGAAGAGTCGCAAGTGCGTTGCCGGCCTTTATATGGGAATAGGAGGATAAGTGAAGTTGGGCCACCGGTAAACTCACTCACTGAACGTAACACAGTACAACGCTGTTTCACGCTAATTTTCTATGAGGCTGTGATATCACTCTGGTCGAGCCGGCCCATTCGTGCCAAAGCATGGCACTCCCACGGCGAAGAGCATCCTTATTATGTACTTGAGATCGGAAAATGTCTCATTCGAACACGCCTCCAGCGGGGTTTGAACCTACACCCTCTCGAGTGCGAACCAAGGTCTTCCTTACCCACTAGGCTACGGACGCTCTAAACATATTTTAAGGCGCTTTTAACTTAAAAAGGAAATGAGTATTGCATACTTTTCTACTTGGCTTTTATAGACGCATTTACGAAAATCTAGTTTTAGATTGGGGCATTTGTGTGTATAAGTGTTAGGAGCTGCTTTCATTTCGTTGTATATAAAAAGAATCTTCCTGGCTAAAAACGTCCCTTAAATATTTATGAGAGAATAATTCAAGGGCACCTCGATATAAGCGACTGAGTTTGGGCCAGTCAAACCCTGGCATATCACAACCTGTGGGGCTTAGGGCTTAGCTTCAAAACATTCCGTTCTCAAGTGGCTTAAAACTTGGCTCTCGATTTGGATGACATAAAATAGACTGATTGTCAGACAAGACAAAAACAAAAAACCCGACTGCAGGAACCATTGCAATTTAAATAACAAGTTATGTTTATTTCTGCAATGTCTATTTAAAACCCTTAATTATACCCTACTCGACCTGAAAGGGCGGAAAAAAATTTTGGAACCTTACAATTTTGACTTCAAGTACGCCATTTTGATTTTTTTTAGTTTTTTAATGTACCCAGTGTCACTTTCGCTATCAAAACAAATCTAATGATACTTCATACGTGAAAATCCATCAAGCCACTTAGGCAGAGTTTTGCAGTGTGCCAAACAATTATACATACATGCATACATACCCTCAATAACCCTTCTTCTGGTGCAGTCGGGTAAAAATTATGTCCTTCAATTTATGGTCGTATCAGTTTATCCGATCCATTGGCTTATGACAGTAAAAGAAAGGAATAGAGAATTTATCATAATATTTTTATACGGCTTTAGTGCTTAATTGCGTACTAAGCTAGGCTTCTTGTCGTTGACACCTAAATTCCTGTCGGAACTGCAGTTATTATAATATCAATTCGCAAGTCATTCACAGTCTAGATCGTATTTTTATTCGCTTATTTTAACGACTTACCTTAAAATATGTAACGTGTAATCTTAGTTTTAACGAAGCAGTAATTAATTTAATTGACGGAAAAGGAAGCGTCCGTAATGTTAGACGTGAGTGTTTTTTCGTCTTTTGAAAGCGTCTGTTATTACTAATTCATAAAAATTTTCTTTTCATTATTTTTATGAAATAAATATTTTCCTTGAATTTGTAGGAGCAAAAATTCCATAAAGTAATAAATTTTAGACGGCGGTTTCTTTATTGTCTTTTATTATATTAATTTAACTTTCAAAGATAATGTATGTATTACAAACTGTGTTACACCTTAATATGTGCTAAATTATACAGAGCTACGATCTAGCTGTGCTACGCTGTAAATGTTGTTACGTTATACCATGTTACGCTGTAGCTGTGCTAAATTATACTGTGCTACGCTGTAGCTGTGCTACGTTATACCGTGTTACGCTGTAGCTTTGCTAAATTATACTGTGTTACGCTGTAACTGCGCTACGTTATACAGTGTTACGCTGTATCTGTGCTACATCATACAGAGCTACGCTCTACCTGTGTTATGTTATACAATATACAGTAATACGCTGTAGCTGTTCTATATTATACTATGCTAAGCTATACTACGCTGTATTTCTACCTCGTTAGCCACCGAAGAAACTCCGAAAAGTGTCTTATAACTTTTAAAGGATTTTAAGGAAGAATTACGGAAAAAGGTATTGATCAAGAAAAGGTTCTACGTCGAGATAAAAAAGGTGTTGTAGGTCCGAGGCCGGACCCTAGAGCCGAAAAGCCTCCGATAAGTTTGATGAAGTACTTCTATTGTAACTGTTGTAGCGTAACTAACTGTTAAGTTGAAAGCGATTATTTTGTACCTTATAGACATGGTCGTAAGGTCGACTTATAGGACTTATGAAGCCTATAAAGGCATACGAGTAACTTTTAAAGTCATATAATATATACTTCACATTGTCTTTACTAAAAACTTAAAACAAAATAAAAAGGATTGATAATTTTAATGGACTTTATCACTATGTCTTAACAAACTTTAGAATTAAGTAAATATGAAATGTTAGGTTTACATCGATTTTTGTTTTTAAATACTAACAAACTTGAAGCATCCTTTCACGCTCAATCCAGTATCAGTTCAGTCCATCAGATTTCACAGGAATGACGAAAAACTAGTCGTCTAACCGTATCTGGTTGATTGACGGAGTGATCACTTTTATTGTGGATTTTCCTGCCACTCTGGCGTCAGATACAGACTGATAGATTGAACTGATGCCAGATTGAACGTGTAACCTTTATTTTTATCTTTTTTGATTCTGCCAGTATTTTCTGTCTCTTGCGAACCCGTAAAATTTTACAGATCTCTTCTCTGTAAAATTTTACGCGAATGAAATAAGAAGCCTGAGTTATAAAAAATATTGAATAAAAAATTGACCCTTCTATCACACAACAACACAAATCGAAGATACTTTTTATTCCGAGAAAATGTGCGGTTCCCGCGTGATATACAAAATTTCGTGCAACGAAGTTGCAGGCACCAGTTAGCAAGTAACAATATTCGCCAATAGTATCCGTCATTAGCGGATAAGAAATAATTAATTACACAAAATAAAATCTTCTTCATCATTGACCGTATAAAATACGACGGTACACAAATATTAATATAATAGTTTAGTACAAAGTTATTTGGCACTGCAATATGCAACATTAAAACAGTGTTGAATACTGTAAAGTTAGTGCAGAGCGCGTTTCAGAAATTCGTTCTTCGTTTGTATCACTTATTTTAATACAAAGTGGAAACTGAAATTAGCATTTAGTTTATTTTAATTGCAATGTAATTTCCAAGCAAATTGCTGTCATCATTATATATGTTCTATATTCTATATAACTATAATATAAATCTGAAGAGCTTGTTTGAACGCGCTAATCTCAGAAACTACTGGTCGGAATTGAAAAAATATTTTCGTGTTGGTTAGTCCGTTTATCGAGGAAGGTTATTAACAGGCTATAAAACAATATCACGCTACGACGAACCGAGCAGTTATTAAAAAAAATATTGTAAAAACGGGAAGTTTCACACGGACGTAGTCGCGGACAACATCCTGTCTTTTTTATATTTTACTAACTGACCCGGCGAACTTCGTACCGCCTAACAATCAATGATCTTCTTGCACTTCGAAGATTATTCCTCTGTTCATCTGTACAACAAGCTCGACGACTTCTCGTTTCTGCACTCGCACAAAACTTTCAACACATAGACAATACCTGGACAAGAAAAATCATAGACACTTATAAAAAGACATTTACACATTTGTTAACCTGTAGAAAAAATCTTAGGTATTATTTTCGGAGATAAATAATTACATCATAAATAAATAATTTACACAAATTAATGTCTTCGACAAACAAATATAACAGTTAATGAACTTTTGAGACATTTTACACAAAATAAATTTCTGAACGCACACATTAATATTTACAGTAGGTATTCCCCCGGGAAAGAAGATCGGATTCTTTGTATCCCAAATAAATGTACGGATCACGCGCGGGGAACGAGTTTCAGCGCGACATAGTTGCGGGTGTCATTAGTGCTATGGTAATATTTAAGGGAGGCTCGTATAATCTTAGGAATGCGTATATTCCGAAATATTCGTGTCATGTTATTAGATGTTACTCGTGGCAGAGCAATATTATAAGTATGTTCTGTATTATGCATGATACTCAAATCGTTAAATAATAAACGACACTTGCGTTATGCACGCCAGTCGCTTCTATACAGTGTGTGATAAAAGTTAGTGATGAATATAGTGTTTTTGTATCTTAAATAGAGTTGACTGTAAAAGTAATAGCACTTTTTGCCCGACTGCGCCAAGAGGAAGGAGAGTTATGTTCGAGAGTATGTATGTACATATAGTTTGGCACGCTCTACAGCCTTAACGGCACGATGGATTTTAGTGTATGAGGTATCGTTAGATTCGTCGTAGATAGAGCAAGTGACGCTGGTACATTAAAAACGGTAAGGGTAGGATAACAAAATGAAGGGCTTTAAATAGCCATTCTAGAAATATACATAACTTGATGTTTAAATTGCAACGGTTCCTGCAGTCG